>AYEL01080505.1:0-55683 GCA_000484575.1 Olivierus martensii
TTTCCATCCATCTGGAGAAGGAACTTTCCCACGGATGGACAAGGAACTAGCGAACTTATTCGAAGTTCCCTGTTAATGTTATCTTGATCGGTCTTTATTAATTAATTATTATTTTTAAACAAATTTTTTTCGTTTAATTTTTAATTTAAATTTTAACATAATTTCATATTATTTCTATAAGACAAGGGAGTGCCGTTTGGGGGTCTCCAGGATCTCACATCACTACCTAATTTTAATTTATTAACAGGAATTACGAAATTAATTTCATCGAATTTTATTAATTTCCTGGAGGATATAAAAAAAAAAAATTTCCCTTAATTTAGGGATGTTAGTAAAATTTCGACCTACTTCATTAGCTTATGTTTAGATGTTTGATCCATTTATGTCTGTTGGGAATATATCTGCGTAATAATGGCGTAATTAAGCTGAAATTTTAAATGAAGTTTTTAACAATATTCTTCAGTACAGCCTATTATAGTGCTTGATGAAATATTTATTATTTTTTCTGTCGAAGAGTAATAAACTTTCGTGAAGAATCGAATCGATAGCTCTCAAAATTTAATACAGCATCCGATAAAATGTTAGAGTTTATATTAAAAATGCCGTCAATAATTAAACCCTTTATCCACTTTCCATCTTTGAAAAGTGATAACTTTGTAAAGTGATACTCAACTTGAGCTCATATTTTGAAAATTAGCCAATGAAACCATAAAAATGATAATCCAAAATAGTGAAACTCGATATGATTTGCTTTCACTGCTTTGTATATAACTATGGTGGCCAAATTGCAGCTCTTTGGTATCTTCAGTGTGGCTCCATACCATGAAAATCAATAGTTAGTATGGAGCAAATACTTACTTAATTAAAAAATAATAATATATTTGCAATTTGTTTATTCATTGCAAACAGTATTTTGCATCTACACGAAATAAATGCATGTGAAATATATAATAAACAATTTATGAAACCATTTCTATAATTACTCGAAAGAAACTAATGCGGCTCTCATTGATCCAGAAAGAAACTGACTGTAGCTCTCAAATATTTGAGATTCTCCTATGTGGCTCATAGTGACACGAAATTTGGCTACCCCTGGCACTATATAATATATAACTTTTTAATAAATTAATTTATGAAATATTAAATATATGAATTAAATATCTGTATCGAAAATTTGTTTTGAAAAACTTTAACTAATATGCAAACCTACTTAAAGACATACACGTTTTTATAAATAAATAAATTTACCAGAATAATTACTATATTTTGATATAATTTAACAGATAATAATTTTTATTATTATTGTTTAGCGCAGAATGGATAAAAAAAAAAAGAGGAAGAAATTTCTATATTTCCTCCTGGGCGAGTCTCAAAAATAGCGTGTACTTCATACACATCGAGAAAGAGAAAAACAAAAGATTTTTGCAGAAAGTTCTCCAACTCAGTAATTAGGAAAAAAGCCGCTATCTTTTAAACTTCCCTTAAAAAAAGAAAAGAGGGGGAAAAAAGAAATAAACATTTTCGGATAATATTCTTTTTTGAACATTTACGGTCTCACCATTAACACAAAGGAAATGTGCTACAGGAAAGAAAGGGTAGTATTACTAAGCTACCATTATGATATGTCGTTAAAATTTATAATTAAAGGCAACCGAATCTTGACTATATCATTAACTCTTTCTTTATCCGAAATTAACTAGCCATACATCCGGGTAGTTTGTGGATAAACTCTCCAATGAGAATTTACCTGGTGTAATTGCCTATACTTTTCGCCAATTATAGACGACGGAAGAGTAAAATCTCCGCATGATTGGATAAATCTTTTACCGAAATTTTAGATGTATAAAATATAAAAATTATCATTTCAAAATTTTTGTTTTACGAGATAAAATAATCAACAAAATCTGTTTATTGACCTATAAAGATTAAAAATACAATTAATGAAAAACAATATTTTATTTTAATTATTTATTATTAATGTATGATCATAAAAGCATAAAATATCTTTAAATTAATTGTAATAGATTGACATAATTAAAATTTTGTTATTGTTTACGTCACACGGTAAATTTGCAACACTGCCGATTTGTTATCTGCTGCAAAATTTATAAATTTATATCAAAAAATATTTTTAAAATACAAATTTTGATATTTCGAATCGATGTAAACAATTATTCGAAAGAGGCCTATTTAAAATATTATATCATATTTTTTTGTTGATTTTATAATATCAATAGTTAAAGTATAGGCATCAGGTAAATTCTCATTGGACAATTTACCGATTTAAATCGATTTAAACTGATATAAATTATAATTTAAAAAATTTTGCATTATAGCTCTAGTTTACAGATCATAAATAACCCGACACAATGTAAATGTTGATTTTATAATATCAATAGTTAAAGTTTAGGCATCAGGTAAATTCTCATTGGACAATTTAGCGATTTAAATCGATTTAAACTGATATAAATTATAATTTAAAAAAATTTTGCATTATAGCTCTAGTTTACAGATCATAAATAACCCGACACAATGTAAATGAATCTTTGCTTTCTGATAATATCATCTTTAATGCTGCGTAGTTTTATTCAAGATGCGTTAAGTCAATTCATATTAAAATATGCAGAACTACTAAATGTCAGAAATCTTTTTTTATTCATAATAACTATTGTTTTAATCATTAATTTTATTTTTTATATATATCTATATATACACAAAATAATATGTATGTATATAATATGTATACCAAAATCATAAATCATATGCATACATAATATGTATACCAAACTCATAAATCATATGCATACCGTACATAATATGTATACCAAACTCATAATTATATGCATACCGTACATAATATGTATACCAAACTCATAAATCATATGCATACCGTATATAATATGTATACCAAACTCAAATCATATGCATACCGTACATAATATGTATACCAAACTCATAAATCATATGCATACTGTACATAATATGTATAACAAAATCATAAATAATATGCATATATCATATGTATATCAAAATCATTTGGTGTAGGCCTATATACACAAAATTATGATATGTATACACACATATATATTTTATGTATAAGTTATATATTAATGATTTTGTATTTATCTTGTATTGACATTTATGTATGTATGAAAGATGCCTGTTTTTTACTTAGAGTGTAAGGTTTTTTTTTATTAAAGACTAAATATTATTATATTTTATAAGCGTCTTGATTAATTTTAAATTATTTTAGCACAAACCCAACCAATATAAGATTTGTTAACCTTCAATTTTTTATTTTTATAAATATTCTCGTATGAAAATCAGATCTAGTAATTAATATAATTTAAGAAATCTTTTATTATTAATTCGACTAGATACAGCATATCCTGCCTAAAAACTAACTAAATTTATTATTATTATTTTAATTGATAATTTAAGATGTCTTGCACCCTTCGATAACTATTTGACGAAATTTTATATATATACACTTACGATATATAAAACTTAAAATAAATAATATGCAATTAATTCGTAGAAATGCAATTTTTTAGTAGAAAATTCTGCAGACATCGAAGTTCCTGAAGAAATATAGATTTCCTAAAAATAGAGCTGTCTAGAATTTCCGCGATGATAATTTACCGAACGATAAAGATATTTTTCATTTTCGAAAGGTAGTGCAATATTCAGATAACAATCACTTAATTAAAAAAAAATAAAGTTTTAATCTAATTAAATATGCAAAAAGTAAACACTTAATTAAATATTATCTTACTAAATATCTTCCAAAACATCTAAGCATAATTATTATTGATCATAATATTAATCTAAGTAAAAGATTTAATTAAGAATTTATCTTACCAACAATATTCTAAACATCTAAGCGTAATAATTTATTATTATGCTTAGATGTTTTGGAGTACAGGTATATAATATTTCAAGTAAAGTATTTTCTCCTACCTTGACAAAGAAACCTTCACTAAACTCCAAATAATTTTTTATTAAGCGAAATTTTTGAACTGATCATAAATTTGCTTAGATTAATATTTAGGATTAATGAAAAATTTTAAAAAATTTGAATAATTTAATTATATTATTATGCTGGTAAAGAGTTTATTTAATTTAATTAAACATTCAATAATTGTGTTATATATTGAATATGAACATTTCAATTTATTAATAAATTATGAGTTTTATTATTGAACATGAAAATTTATCAAAAATTATATAAAATTTATATTTTCATGTTAAGCTTAGAATAGAATAAATTCATCATTAATAATGAAAATATCATTAACTTAATACTTATTCTTAAAAGTAATCAAGTAGGTTAAATATTTAATAATAATCATGATATTAAAAAAAATGAAAAATAATTATATCTATATAAATATTTATTACTATGAAATTAATATTTTCATGTTAAGTATAGAACAAAATCGTCATTAATAATGAAAAAAGCATATTAATTTAATATTTTTTAATAGGTCTATCAAATTAAATTTTTAAGAATAATCATGACATTATTAAAAATTTCAAAAATATTACCTTTATATAAAAAAATTATTATTATAAATACTATATATCGATTTACGCTCTGATAATTCAATTGTTAAATGTTCAAAATTTATTCTATATCGATGAACGAAAATTTAAATCGATTTATTTAAAGATAATTAAGAGTTTTCTTAATGATTACGATAAGTTAACAGAAAAATATAATAAATTTAAGTTAAACAACTAAATTAAATTAAAAATGAATTAGCAATTAAGCACGATATTTAGTAATACATTACTTAATAATTGATAAAAATAAATTTAAGTTGGTCTGTAATTCTGATCGAAACAACTTAGGCTACTTTACACAATACAAAACTTCGTAATAATATTTCAAGCTTCTTTTACATAATAAAAAACTTTGTAATAATATTTCAAGTAAAGTATATGCTCCTAACATGGGCTACTTTTACACAGTACAAAACTTAATAATATTTCAAGTAAAGTATATGCTCCTAACATAGGCTACTTTTACACAATACAAAACTTCATAATAATATTTCAAGTAAAGTATTTGCTCCTACCTCGACAAAGAAACCTTCATCAACTCCTAAGAATTTCTATAAATTTAAGTTTCATAAAGGCACCTGCAAAGGAAAAGCTCGTCCCTACCTCGAAACCTTCATCAACTCCTAAGATTTTCTATAAATTTAAGTTTCATAAAGGCACCTGCAAAGGAAAAGCTCGTCTAGCATTATTTAAAAATATTTTATTCAAATATAATTTTTATTATAGCCTAGAGACAAATTAAAAATATAAAAGGATAAGTAAAAACACCATAAAAATGGCTAGACGCAATTAAAAAACCGAGGGAAACTCCAAAGAATTAAAATATAGAACAAAAACTTGTTCTTTAGTTTTAATTTTTTAACACGGTTACGAAAATAGTTTTAACCTTTATTTTTATTTATCATTCTTCCTGTAAACTTACAGAATGAATAAATCATTAAGCATATAGTCTATATATACTATACGATTTTATTAAAATTTATTCTTTATTGTTTGCATCATTTACTGAAAGAATTTCGATAGAAAACATTCTACTGTACATGTATTTGGGATTCTTATCGGCTTATTTTTAATCCTGAAATCCTTTCGAAGGCTTATTTTCAGTCCTTGAAATTCTTTTCATTTAATAAATAATAATTAAGCTAAATTATTGTAATAATTAATTATTAAGAATATTTACTTGCCATATTTTCTAAAATTAGTGATTAATAATTTTTAAAATAATCTATTTTATAATTTGAATCAAAAAATAAGTTAAACTAAACTAAATAAATGACTAAAACTTTTATAAATGAATATTTAATAATACCGTACTGTACAGAGACTGAAATATTCAAATTAATTATTATATAATTAAAAATAATCAAATGAAAGAAGTATAAAAATTAAAAAAAAAATGCAGTATATTAATTTAACAATTAATAGATTATTGTTTGATCTAAATTAATTAACATATACAAAATAAAGAGGAGAGGATGTAAAGTAATATTATTTTAATGACATGGCAAATTTGGAGCTTAATAAATTGTTAGATTTGCAAATTACCAGAAAGAATATTTTTCACAACAAAACATAAGTGTATTTAAATATTTAACTTACTTCCTAAATAATTACAATGTTCAAGGTTATCTCACAAAAAAGGGAAATTTTACTCGAAACTTTTGTGCAACAACTTTGACATTTAGAAACAATTTTGTTATAAATACAGTAATTCTGAATTTAAAAATAAAAATAAGTTCGCATATTTTACTTTAAAAGAATATTTAAATGAATTTATTTTACATATTGTTTCTCGTTATTTTGACTTATGTAACCTATATTTTTACATAAATTTATATTAAATCTATTTTTAGGAGTTATAAAGCAAGGATAAGCAAAATATTTCTTAATAATTTTAACAAAATAAAGCAATTCTAAACCTATAAAGCTGTTTAAAAGACAGTATTAAAGTATAAAACAAAAAATTTTATTACACGGATATATTTGACTCACACAATATCCGTGTAGTAAAATTTTTCCTTAATATTAATCAAACGGACACAAAATGCAACTATGTGAGTTTTAATAATGTTTAAATCACAAATAATAAGATATTTTTGAGCTAAATTATGGCTATTAAATGCAGAATTGTTTTTCTTTAGATACTAAACAAGTATAATCTTTAATTCGATAAAAGGATTAGGATATAATATTATAAAACTATTTTAAAATAAGTCAAGAATCTGTTTGAATTATAATATTCATATAAAATGCAATTAATTGATTTTTAAACATGCAATCTCATTTTATTGCCAAGTATTTGTTCCAGAAAAATTCCATTCAAGAAAATTTGATTAGAATTATTAATTTACAGTTTTTAACTTAACAGTCATAAGTTTTGATCTATCACATGGACACTCCTCAATAATTTTCTCAAAAAAAATCTTCATTATTTAGATTAAAAACAGCATAAAACCAAATTAAAACAAGCGTCATAATCTAAATTGCGATACGTGCTGTTTTCCAATGGTAGAGCTGCAAAAAATATGAATTTTCATAAAATTAACATAAATTTCCATAAAAATATTCAACATAATTTAATTCAGTCATTTAAATTTTATTATTGAGAATGTCCAAGGAATTTATCCTTGAAATTATGGATAAGATGCAAAAATATAAACGTACTCTCATCAAAAGTAGGAAAATCCTACCGAAATATGACGGAAGATGATTTAGCATATTTTTATATTAACACAATAGGATTGCAACAAAAGCATTCGAAACGTGACTAAATACACTCCCATTCTGCATCACCCAGATTAAAGATTACCCCGATTATTCGTCAGTAAAATTCCCTTTTATATCCTTATATTTATGTGGGCTATAGTATAGACTATACCATATAAAGTGTTTCTGTGTAATTGGACGGTAACATCCCTCACACGCAAAAACCCTAAATCATTTATATATATTTTCACTCATTTCCCGTTCTTAACATATTTAGAGCTTCATCATTCTTATCACCATTTTTCATCTATTTTTCCACATTTTTTTTCTGTTTTGTTTTCAAATACATCACTGAAGGTTATTTTTCTGTGTGGGTACAATTGATTGGTCTAGCTGTGTGTATAGCAAAAAAAAAAAGAATAATGGTGACACAATAAACACACCGATTAGTAGATGAGCCATCAATTTACCTGGGACTTTTTTTTGTATTCACTTCCTGACAATTCTGTACAATAGTTTTAAACCAAAATGTTTTTGTGTCGACGTATTGAAACGTATTGCACACATCTAGGTCCACACTACAGGATAATTTAATATAAAATATTGCTACTTTCTCTGTTTCTAAGTATCTTTAAGATGTATGGTTACAGTGAATCCATGTTGCTTAAGAGTAAATGAATCATTAGAAACGATTTTTCGGTTGTATTTCGTTCGGAATTTCATCCTAGCATTTCTAAACAGTTGGCACACTTTCGGTAATAATTATGAAAGACAATGCAACACACGAATTAAACGTCTTCCTTATTAACGTATAAGGATTACAACTGTGACCGTAGAATAGTACGAAATAATCGGATTTCCGTTTGTGAGATCGAAATTTCGATTGCTAAATATTTCCGAATAGTATTTTCCTTCCGGATACGCACAATACGATCATTCATTCAGTTCTGATCGATATCTGTAACTATTAAACTAATCGATTAAGTACCAACTAAACACGATTAAATTATTTTAAATGCAAATTAACAAGATAATAAACGAAAGCATTTTAACTTTTTCTTGATTTTGTTGAAGAAATTTATCGAGATTAATTAATGAGAATTATGCTTAAAACGACGGCTTTAAAAATTTTGTAATTATATTTCTAAGAAAAAAGACACGCCTTACAGTGACCACGCCTTCTGGTGAACTGAAATTCTCAACCAATGACGGATAAGCGACGTGATGAAATGCTTGCATTCTTATTCAAATACCGTGCCCCGAAACCGGTATTATAATTTTACACAGGACACACTAAATTGAGGCGTGGCTTCCTTTCCTTAGTATTTTCTTGTTTAACTACTTACATCTTGAATTTCCATATTGCGGATTTCGTATTTTTTTTATGAATTACAACATATTTTTTTTTTGTCACAACACATTGTGCCATAATTTACGTTTATTTCATTTTACTTTAACCACTTCCTATAGCTATAGAAATTACCATTGATTGATGAAATAAATTTACATATCTTTAATTAAATTAATGTTACATTTTTAAGCTATATACTGTATAATCTATAAAATAAGAAGATATACTTTACATAAACTCAATGTTTTGCTATCAGAATTGTAAACATTATATTTTATCTTATTCTGATCTAAAATATTCCATAGAACACAGCATAATTACATAGCTCATCGACTGAAGAATAAGAAAAACAATTAAAATTTTTATTATTTAATTATAATATTATCGTTCACGTAATTCTAATAATGCGTATGTTAATTAAATTATAATTCCTGCATATATTATCATCAAATTTACTATTAACTGAATGGTATAAACTTTTAATGAGCACTAATTATGATAAATAACCATTAGTAGTTTGATCCATATTATACAAATAATATAAAAAAAATTGAATTTTAATAAATATAAAACTATAATTAATTTTAGATTAATTTTTTCTATCGAATCCATCGAAATTTTTAAAAATCGGATGTTTGAACATAATTAAATATCAGATTGTTTCTGTATCGATGTTTCCATATGAGTCGATATTATTAGTGAAAATTTGCATTAAAATGTGAAATTTATGTGTGTTTAAATTTAAATTTTATGTTGTTTTTTTTAAGCATACTGCATTTATTTAATTATTTAATACGATATAGTAATTAATTTACATTAAATTAAATTAAATTAAGCGTGTCTTATGTATAGACGATTGAGTTTGCTAGATTTCCGATATTAAATCGTAAACAAAAATAAAATTAAACTATGTAAATTATTTTTATAGGTTTAAAAAAAAATCTATAAAAATAATTGACATAATTTAATTTTATTTTTATTTACGATTTAATATCGGAAATCTAGTAAACTCAATCGTCTATATGTAAGACACGATTAATTTAGTTGGATTTAATGTGGATTAATCACCGTGTTTGTATTAATTAATTAAATAAGTGCAATATTATTAAAAACACATTGCTAGATTTCCGATATTAAATCGTAAACAAAAATAAAATTAAACTATGTAAATTATTTTTATAGGTTTAAAAAAAAATCTATAAAAATAATTGACATAATTTAATTTTATTTTTATTTACGATTTAATATCGGAAATCTAGTAAACTCAATCGTCTATACATAAGACACGCTTAATTTAATTTAATTTAATGTAAATTAATCACCGTGTTTGTATTAATTAATTAAATAAGTGCAATATTATTAAAAACACATCAAATTTAAGATTGATACCGTATGTTAAATTTAGCATACGAGCACATTCAATGAGTAAAAATTATAACTTGTTTACTTGGCATTACTCAAATATGCATATTATTAACCTATTCAATATATAATATTCAGGGGCTGATTTAAGCATGGTCTTTATGAGCTACAGCCTAGGGCCCCACTTAATCAAAGGGCCTCTTTGCGGTCAATAAAAATAAAAATAATTTAAATTAAAAATTTAGGAAAATAAAATTATACAAAATTTTTTCGTACCTAGATAAAGTTTAAATCGTTGGTTTGCAACACTATTGGATTTGAATAAAATATCAAATATCAATGTTTTAATGACAGATAAATAGTAATTACGGCTCTGTCGATAGTCGGTAAAATCAAAATATACTTTGTCATTTGTCAATTCTGCAAATAATGTGGAAACTTAGGAATGGGAATGCAAGTCTAGCTCTTCTAAAGCGTGTTAGCTCTCACCGTTTGACATTTTTAGTTAATTTGGGTTAATTGGGTAAGTCCCCAAACAGTGTTAGTCCAGGGTCTCCAAAGTTAACGGTCCGCTCCTGATAATATTGATAAATAGGACTATAATACCCTCAGGAAGATTTATAATTTTCAAATTTAGCTTTAAAGTCAGCTTAAATAGGCTAAATCAGAATTTTGCTATCGTTGAAAATAATAAACTGCTTTTGACATTCGTGGCGATAATGCTTTTTATGGTGTTTCTTATTTGGCATGCAGTGTTATATAAATTATTTTTTAATAAATAGTAATAAAATTAGATAAAAAATTCGGAAAGAAGTTTATTTTTCTTCTAATGCAATGCAAAATAATCCTTCACATACAAATTAATACAGCTAAAGGAATGTGTATCTTTCCTCTCGTCGAAATATGGGAAAAATATCCTGCAAAAGGCACATTTAGACATATTCTACTGCAAAGCCAAAATATGCAAAATTGCAACTCAATTCTTTCTTCCCCATCCGAAAGAAATATCCGAAATTTTCCACATTTGTTGTCATTCTGGCATTAAAGACTGTTATCAGAGTTTAACCTATAGGGAATGAACTAATGGAAGATATCAAACCTTCAAAATTTAATAATTAATACTTTTAACAGACTTTTTTTTATATTTTCAATTTGAAAACTGCAAATTAACATAGCTATTCTATAAATATAGATTAAGTAACAACAGGAATCAGCTAAACGCACCGTCATTGCCGTGGTGATCGTTGGTGCGGGTAGTTTCGGAGACGTTTGCATGGCGTATCAAAGCGTAAAATTAATTTGGAAGTAAAAAAACGAAATAAAGAATTGACAACCATAAAGAAAATCATCTCCAGCTACGACATAGATCTAAAAAAATTATGATTTTAATCGTGGCGTATCAAAGCGTAAAATTAATTTGGAAGTAAAAAAAACGAAATAAAGAATTGATAACCATAAAGAAAATCATCTCCAGCTACGACATAGATCTAAAAAAATTATGATTTTAATCTACTAATTGAACAATATTTTTAATCTACACAATATTCGATTAACCATTTCTATGTTTATAATTATGGAAATCTTACAAATCACAAACAGTTGTACAATAAAATTAAGAAAATTTAATTTAATTAGAAGAATTTAGGAGGAAGTTACGACTGAATAAAATTAATTGATTAAATAAATACAGTAATAATAATAATAATAATAATTATTTATTTTTAAATATGCTATTTTTAATTCGTCATGCAGAATTATTTTTTGATATTCGACCAGCCTTTTTTAAATATATAATTGCTTCACATCTGTTCTACATCTCAAATTTTTGAAATCTCTTGGTTATAATGTTACTGATTTATTGTATATAGTCTAATAAATCAAAATACTTGTTACATCACAAAAAGTAAATTGTTTTCTATGAAAAACTTGTCTTCGATGATGTAAGTATATAATATTTACGATACACCGTAAAGTTAAATAAGTAAAAGTTAGTACCGGTTGAAACTAGATTTTCTTCCATTAACTATGAGATTTATATATCCAAATTCCTATCTATGAGATAGATATATGAGTCTCATAGTTATCACATAGATAGAAATTTGGATATATAGTTAATATTTGGTTATTAGATTTTTTTTTATATCTGTAATGAAGCGGCCTTGGATTTGCACGGATTTTTTTGTATATTTATTATTATTTTTTAATAAATTTGCATAATTAAAGTGAAAGTTTCATTCCTTTGATAACAATTTTCACTCCTTTGATAAAAATTTTTAAAACTGTATATGTTCAATAAACAACGAACAGTGTGTGCAAACTTAGCTCTCTATACAACCCCTTTAGAAACTGCCTTATTTTAAACTAATATTAGAATTTTGAGCCATCAAAGACCTATCAAAATTAATGAATCTATAAATATAGAATATCATTCCAAAATCTTTCAAAAAAATTCATCAAGAATAATGATTCCAGCAAACGTCATAATAAATGTAAATATGATTTCTTTAAATGATAAAGACAAAAAATGCTGACGTTATAGGCATGAATATTTTAATAGAGCACAAACCTCATTAAGGAAAATCTATTTTTAGTCTAGGGTTTCAGACGACGACCTGAAAATCTACACCGTCTGCTCTTCTTTCTTTTTTTTTTTTTCAATGGCAGAAATCCTTATCAAATTGAAGTGTTTAACAGTTCCTCAAATTTTTGGAAAATATTTAAATATATAGGCTTTACACATCGATGCGTTCTTTAATAATATTTTATTAATAAAATTTTATATAATAAATTCGGAGATTTACTTCAAAAAATTCATTAATAGTTCGTTAAGTTGCCTTTGAAGATTAGATTACCATATTATACCGCAGAAGAAAGATTTTAACTTTCATGGTTATATTTTTACCATGATTGTCCAAAACTTAGATTGCAAGGTATTTTAAAAATACTTTCACTAGATATAGCACAATATGCCCGTAATTTAGCGGTTACCATATTATACCGCAGAAGAAAGATTTTAACTTTCATGGATATATTTTTACCATGATTGTCCAAAACTTAGGTTGCAAGGTATTTTAAAAATACTTTCACTAGATATAGCACAATAAGACCGTAATTTAGCAATACAATATAAGTTATGTTTAGAGCAGCCTTATCAAACTCATTCTCTCTTAAAAGCTCGGTTGAAATTCGCAATTTCGCATTAAAAATTAATGTTTTATGTGGGGGAAAAAGAGATTTTTTTTTAATGCGATAAAAAGTCTTAAAAGTTGATATTTTAACTATTTAAAATTTTAATTTTTTCAATGACATACGTCAATTTATGTTATAAAATAGTTTGTAGAATGATAAGAGATTTTTTTCGATACAAAACTTGCACTTCAAGCTTACAAATCTACTGTTTTAATGAAACACTAAATTTTATAGTGATTTTTCAAATATTTCGTGAAAATTTGCGATTTTTTTTTTTTTTCTGAATATATCCTATAGATTATGTTCTCGAGATTATAATAAAAATGCGACACGGGTCGCGAGTTTGAGACCGCTGGTTTAGAGAAAGACAAAAGTTAGGCTACTGTATAATTCTGTTCTCAATGGTGATTTTTTCCATAACTACAGTATGAATTTTATATTGATAAAATATAAACTTATAGTTGAAAAAAAAAGATTAAGGTATCTCAATATGATCTGTTTAAACAGATCAAATTAACAAGTAATAGTATTAAGTCGCTATTAATCTATTATAAAATAATTTTAAGAATGTACGTTTATTTTCTTTAATTTTTTTATTTATGTACGAATACAAAAGTTAAATTCAAATTGTTACAATTAAATTATATTATTCTATTCTACTATCTAATTTTTATAATAAAGAAAGAATTAAATGTTTGTAGAATAACTGCTATCAATCAGCTCTTATTCAATTGCTAATTTATAGATCTTGTAAGAATTTCAAATTTAAATTTAATTATTTATAAATATTAAATTAATTTGAACTCAGATGATGAATTTTATCACTATATAGGCCTATAATAAAATTTCATCCTTCTTTTACTTAAGATAAAACATAGCACACATAAAACTATGTTATGTCTATCTGATACTGTCTTAGTGCTTTTATCAAAACAATTTTTTAGATATTAGCTTCAAAATGCTCAAAACTGTAGTTATTAATAATTTTTTATATTAAAACGAGGAATCATTTTTGACCAATATAAATCGCTATTCACCTTAAGTCTACATCAGCAGTTTCCAGCATTTTTTTTAAATTATTCAACAAAGAAAAATAGCACTCATCCATTACAGCAGACATATATCAAGATGAATAAAAATCGTGCACACCTGAAAATTCCTTACGCATCCCGGAGGTGTGTCCATTAAAGAATCTAAAATTTGCCTCATAATGCTCTATATCTCATATAATAAGCATAACAACAATTGAACTTATTCAAACTGATAATTAGAGTGCATTTAATGCAGTCTAATTATCAGTTTAACGCTTATTATGCATATTATATATATAGCATTATGATAAATTTAATACAATTGCATTAAAATTAAATGAAAACTTTCATATTTATTCCGTTAATCGTTAACATTTTCTTAATGCTGATTTTATGAATTTTAAGATGCAATAACATCTAAAAGTGAGCTATTATAAAACATCTGAATTTTAGATGGTACTAGAAGAATAATGAACACGTCAAAGGCATAATTGGTCTATATCATAAAAAGGATATTATAAAAATTTGTCTACATTAAATAATCTAGATCAGTGGCTCCAAAGTCATAACAATTATAAGGCCTATGCATACGATTGAAACAAATTAAAATTGCTGAATACTTTTTGAGATTCGATATTGATGATTATACTCAGTCAGTTTCCATATTAACAGTTAGTAAACAATGTTAATTTAATACTGTTATATTAAATAAAAATTCTTATTATAATCTTATTTATTTATTGTATTTATTTGTATATATCTGTTATATTTATTTGCTGTTTTTGGCTTATCTTTATTGTTGTTGTTTCGTGAACTCATTTATTTTTTTGTTACTATTTCGCGATCTAATTTATTTTATTTATTTATTGTATTTAATATTATTGTTTTTAATATATTTAATTATGGTACTTATGGTTATTGTTAACTTATTTAATTTTATTATATTTATCTATTATTATTTAATTTGTTTTCGCATTATTTATTGTTAAATAACTTTGTAAATTCTATCTCTGTAAACTGAAAACTCTTATTTCAATAAATGATATTGGTGTACTTTCACGCTCCTTTTGATAGGAATCATTTAGCTTTCCTTAGTGATCTTTCACATTCCTTTTGATAGGAATCATTTAGCTTTCCTTAGTGGTCTTTCACACTCCTTTTGATAGGACTGTAAATTCTATCTCTGTAAACTGAAAACTGTCTTATTTCAATAAATGATATTGGAGTACTTTCACACTCCTTTTGATAGGAATCATTTAGCTTTCCTTAGTGGCCTTTCACACTCCTTTTGATAGGAATCATTTAGCTTTCCTTAGTGGCCTTTCACACTCCTTTTGATAGGACTCATTTAGCTTTCCTTAGTGGCCTTTCACACTCCTTTTGATAGGAATCATTTAGCTCTCCTTAGTGGCCTTTCACACTCCTTTTGATAGGAATCATTTAGCTTTCCTTAGTGATCTATCACATTCCTTTCCCTAATGACCTATCACACTCCTTTTGATAGGAATCATTTAGATTTTCTCTCACTTCCTTTCCTTTTCCTAGGTTAAACTTTTAAGTACAGCATTTCCGTTTCTCTGTTTTCCAGATCAGTAAACAATTACTATAAATTAAAACTTGAACTGATCACTAAAACTTCAATTATAGATTCTAAATCAGAAGTAAATTTAGCCATTCATGAAAAGAGTGCTTCATAGTATACATCAATATAAGACGCTACATGATTCTATAATTGTGTCGTGAAGTTACTGTCGAGTTGATGAATCTTTAGTCTACAGTACAAAATTTATAAATTTAGACTTTCAAAAGAACTTCTGTATTAATAATACAATATCTTATATATTATTTTCAATAATTGTGTCGTGAAGTTACTGTCGAGCTGATGAATCTTTAGTCTACAGTACAAAATTTACAAATTTAGACTTTCAAAAGAACTTCTGTATTAATAATACAATATCTTATATATTATTTTCGTTCAATTTATATAATATTTTAGAAAGTACAAACAAAAAAAGTAGCTTTTCTTACAGTACAGGATCATAAATTGTTAATATACATGTAGTTATTTTAAATCAATACTTTATGAATACAATAGTATATTTTGGATTAAATTCTTGATTATATAACTATAAAATTCTTTCATATTAACTTATTATGATGAGAAAATTAAATAAAAAAATATTTCTGTTTATAGAATTAAAGAAAAGAAACGAAGTTTAGAGAAGAATAAAGGGGAGAGAACTTCACAAACCGATAAATTACAAAAATAGTAACGAAATAAATTTTCCGATATTTCTGGTTTAATATTAGAATTAAAACGGAAAATTCCTTTAATTTTCTAATTTAAGAACATTTTCCCGTGATATTAAAAAATATTGACGAGGATTTTTTTATATTCTCGAAAAATATCGGTTTGGATAATTCTCAAAATTCTCCTTTACTATCAAACAACGAGTTTTGAGTATTTTTTTAAAATTCTCCTTTACTATAAACAACGAAGTTTGGGTACTTTTCAGGTTCTCCTTTACTATAAACAACGAAGTTTGAGTACTTTTGAGATTCTCCTTTACTACAAATAACGAAGTTTGGGTACTTTTCAGATTCTCCTTTACTACAAACAACGAAGTTTGGGTACTTTTCAGATTCTTTTTTACTACAAATAACGAAGTTTGGGTACTTTTCAGATTCTCCTTTACTACAAACAACGAAGTTTGGGTACTTTTCAGATGCTCCTTTACTACAAACAACGAAGTTTGGGTACTTTTCAGATTCTCTACTTACAAACAACGAAGTTTGGGTACTTTTCAAAATTTCCTTTACTACCAAACAAGGAGGCGGCTTTCAGAATTTGCATTTAAAACGAAATGTAGGCATTTTTTTCTGCTTAATGTAATTTTTTAATGTTAAAACTCGTTCATGTCAATGGGAAAGTTGTTTATTCCATTGAAATAAAATAGGCCAGAAAACATAGCAGAAACTGATTCACAACCAGAAAACTGGAAAAGATTTTATATCTTTGTTCTAGTTATTATATTGCTATTTTCAAACTGAACATTCGAAATTTTTAATCTAAAAAAATTACACATTATCCTATAATTTATTATTAACTCTTCGGGTATTACAATTCTTAATTTTTTTTTTACATTAATTAATATAAATTGTTACAAGAGAAAGTCTGCTTATTTGATAATCAAAAATAGACCAAACAAGCGTATTACGCATAAAATATTCCTCATTAATGCTCAAAAAAACAAAACATTTTTATTCGTTTCCGTTTCCAATTCATTAAATTATGGATTCGATCTTTAAAAAAATAATAAAATTTAAATATTTATGTATTCCATCATGCGTTAAAAATGGATGTAAAGAAGCGGAAACGTTTGTAATTTGATGTTAATCTTTATAAAAATTACCATCAACGGATTTGTTTGGTGACATTTATAATGGGAGAATTCTTTCGGATTTATTTATTTCGCGAATACTTTCTAATCCAACCAGTCTTCGTGGAAACAGTTAAAAGTTATAGAAGGTCTCATCGGACCACCTAACGATTTTCTCGGATGCTGTCTAATAATGTATTCTGTTAAGGATGCTAGAGATCAAAAACAAAAATAATTACATACAATTAAAACGCTAATAAATAAAAACACTGCTTTCGTTTGTTTTCGTGTTTCCTATTGTTCCCAGGAAGACTTTAAGAACCGCAGTAATGTAAAGAGAACCATTTAATGTTTTGAAAGAATACAAAAGTGCCTATGTAAAAATAATCAATTATCTAATTTGCACACCATTAAATGTACATTCTAACCAGAATTTTAGGCCAGAATATATATATATCTAGGGTGCGAACTTGACACGGATTCGAATTTATGAACAAGCATTGCAGCTTTATATAGAAAGACTTTTATTAAAATGTGAATCATACTTGTCAATGACAGACACGCGTCAAAAAGTTGCATCAGCTTAGCGTGTTAGCAAATGGTAACAATTTAAATAACCGTGATTCATGCTTTTTAAATCGATTTCCAGTGGTATCTTTTATAAATCCCCCAGTTTTTATGGACTGGTTTACATGCACAGATAAACAATGAAGTGTTTAAAAATCCTGACTGGCACAAAGAAGTTTAAATAAAATTTTTAGTTTTTTTTTGTAAATTTGTTATTGTGCATTTTTACCGAATTTTTATTTCTTTTTTTTTTTTATAACTGCTGAACCAAATAGATAAATTTAATTGAGTCAAGGATTTCGATGTTACTGAAACTAAATTATTGCTTGGAAAGTAAATAGACCATCATTTTTGATTATTATTATTTTTTTTTTCTTTTTTAAAATAATTAGAAAAATTATCGTTTTTTTAGAATGATGCTTCGAAAATAAAGTTTTTTTTTTTTTAAATATAATTTAAAAATTTATATTTTTGATTAAACAAATTATTAAAGCGAAATATTAAAATTGTTAGCTTATTAGTTCTAATTTTTAACGAGAGACCTACTTTAATTAGCATTTTAATTTTTAATAATTTTTTCTTCAGTTCTTCTTCGTTAAAATTTATGAATTACTACTCTTAAAATTATTTAGACTCGATAATAATTTGATTAAAATTTTAAAAATTAAAAATCATTTCGCAAGTAATTGTTTCGTAACTGATTATTCATTAATACAGGGAGCACCAAGATGAACGTTGAGAGGATGATAAAAAGTTTGGAAAACCATTTATTTATTTAATACTACTATCCTACAAATACATAGTATAGGACAGCGGTTCTCAACCTTTACATAAATGTGTACCACCAAACTCAAAATTCAAAAATTTTAGTACCATCAACAAAAATATGCCTCTTATACAAATGGGAAGTGAAGATTATACATGTACCACTAGTTATGTCTTGCGTACCACCAGTGGTATGCGAGACATGAGTATAGTGGTACGGGTATGCCACAGGTAACCTGTGGTACGTACGCACGTGCACAGGTTGAGAACCGCTGATATAGGATAACCAAGACACAAAAATCACAAAGCAAAAAAATCACAAGGAATTCTTATAAAAACAAATCAAATTTTTTTACTGCTCTAATAAAAAAAATTTCTGTGTTACATATAAATAAAAACGCTTCATTCATAATTTTGTTTTCATGTTTAGTATTGTTCCCAGGAAGACTGGTCGATTTTAGGAACCCATTTAATGTTTTGAAGGAGTCTAAAAACCGACTACGATTGATGATTGATTTAAAGCATCAAAAACCCTTAAAAATAACAGAAAGTGAATTAAATTAAATTCCATAGTGTTTATTATAAAGAAAACTTTAGGATTTAAGAATAAGAAAAATTTAATATGTAATCAATATTAATAACCAGAAAGAATGTCCAAGGCATGTTTATGGAGCTCTGCATCCTATGCGACTGCTCGAGATTAAAAAACAAAAATAATTTAACAGTAATTAATTAAAAGCTGTAAATAACTAAAATATGACGGACAAAATCTCAATTATCACTAAGATTATTTTAGATAACAATTGAGATTTTTGGCTTATGAAAAATACGAGAATTTCCGAGTTTACTATTTTGCACCTTATAAAAATAATAATAGTTTTATTTGACACTATTAAGAGTTTTTCTTCTTCTTTATTCATCTCCTTATAACTAATAATTTTCTTAATTTTTTACACTATTTTCTGCTATTAACCGACTAAGTTTATATTAGTATAACTGAAAATATTTCAATAGTTTATCCAAATAGCAAATTATCTTTAAAAGTTATGCTCTATAGAAGCGGTTCTCAACCTTTTCATAAATGCGTACCACCAAAATCAAAATTCAAAAATTTCGGTACTACCAACAAAAATATGCCTTGTATACAAATAGAAGTCAAGATTATACACGTATCACTAGTCATTTCTTACGTATTATTAATGGTACACGTTCACAGGTTGAGAACCGCTGTTCAACAGAAAACCATCTTTGATTAATCCGATGCTCTTAGTCGTCTAATTTAATTGTTATATTTGAAAAAAATTAATTAATTAAATAATTTAGAATTCATAGGCCTGTTATTTATTTTAATCGATGATAAATTTAATAATTTATAGCATTTAAAGCATCTTTTGTGAAGAGAATAACCAAAACCGAATTTTACGTTCTTCGATGCATCGTACAGTAAACTGATACCGAACTATATTATTAAATGTAAATTAATAGATTATATTGATAATGCATAAGATTATCTATAACCTGACGACAGCATCAGAAGGCAGTATTAAGTCTATAGGAGATTATAGTAATCCTACAGTAATAAGATTACTATAGAAGCCCATAGACTTAATACTGCCTTCCGATGCTGTCGTCAAGTTATAGAAAATATAAAGTTTCCAAAGTTTGAAGCAAACGTTATAAATTATATAATAAAGGTAATGGTTTCAATCGAGTAAACTTGGAAAAATAAGAAAAATAAATACCTTTAAATCTATCGATTAATGTAAAATCTTACACGAAAACTATCAAGTTCGTAAATTAAATCTGATCAGTTCGTCGATCAAGTTAGAAAATTAGGTTACTGGATAAGTAACTGAAGATTACTTGGTATCAATGAATTCCCCATCTGAGTTCTGAAAACACACTGATAGGATGTATCGACAGGAGAATATCTTCGACGAAACGAGTGCTAAACCCGTAGATTTAAGATTACAAGCATAAATTCAACTTTAAAATTGATTTTAATGTATTAAAAACGCGAAAAAAAAGACGAATTTATTGCAATAAGCAGATTTTTTGAAGTTTTCTTTATGTTTTAATAATTTAATTGAAAGAATAATTCTAAAATACACAAAGAAAATCATTATTAATTTCAAGATGCAGTAATTTGTTTGATGCAAGTGTATAAAATACTTTAAAAAATTGAATTATTCATAAATAAATAATACAAAAAAAAACAACTAATTAAATATGTACTTAACGACAAATGTTATGACTAAAAAAACAATCTCGATAATTACGTAGCTGAAACATAAAAATCGTTTTTACGCTTTTACGAGAAATTGATAAGCTGGACGTAAAAGAGATTTTTATGTTTAGCTTATCAGTTTCTCGTAACGTAAAATCGCTTTTACGTTCTCTTTTACGGAAAAATTACGAACGTAAATCTCTTTTACGTTCAGTTTATCAATTTCAACATGGGCCTAAGTTAATGGCTCAAATCGGAGATTATCAGGAGAAAATTTTTTATGCTGGTAGCTGCACCGACTGACAAAATTTTTAAATTTTTAGAATATGTAAAAATAAGCGATATATTTATTTACACATTTAAAAAACAAATATTATTTTTTTAATTAAATAAATAATGATTTATTAATTCCAATTATTAAAAACTATGATCGCGCTACTCTGATGACATTTTTTTGATAGTTTGTGACAAAGAATGGGAATTTTGGAGTCAAATATTGTACAAGGGGCAATAGAATGGTCAAGAAAGCACAATATCGGAACAATTATTAATATCGTAAAGTATACAATGAGTGGTTGCCGATGGAGAATGCTACCGAAAGATTTTCCGCCATACTAAAACAACACAAAGAGTTCTTAAAAATTTTTCAACTTCTATTAACTAGTCCAGGAATAGATGAGGAATCAGCAACAACTATTTTAGCTGAAGCAAATATTGATAAAATTGGATCTATTATTTGCCATAATGGATTTTGGAAATCAATCAATCTACCTAATTTTATTACTAGAACTGATTTGCTACCATTTCATTAATTTATTACAAACAGGATATTTCTACAGTATAAACATTAATTTATATCTAGAATTTCCTCAAATTATGACTCTCAATTTACATATTAGAATATTTTCTCGTGACCGCAATACATCTTCCGAAGGGATTGCATTTGAGAATAACTAACATAAATATGTAATTATTGCATTATTTAAAATATCCATTCATCAATTTATTATTTAAATAATGTATTTTAATTACATTAACGCTGTCCAAATTCCGATTCAATTCTAGAATTCGGATTTACTAGCGAAAATTTTTCTTAATTTTCCATATTATTTGCACGGTTGCTTGATTATCTGGGTCCACTTATATAATGTTAACAATCGACTTTCCTGGTGGGGCCTCGAATGGGATTAGTCTACTATAAAACCGAAATGATATATATTTATAATGTCTATCTTTTATTGACTAAAGTAAAGACGAGTATTTTTTTTATCATAACCATAAATAAATTTCTGAATAAAACGCAGATTGAATCTTATATCTAAACTTATAGAATATTTGATAAAAAAAAAATATATATTAAGATATTTATATAATTTGATATAAAATGTTCTAATTGTAATGCTCGAAAAACTTATTATTTTATTCGGGCTTTGGTTAGAAAAATTATAATTTAAACAAAATTTTAATAACTAATTTCTAAATTTAAAATTCTGATTTTCTCTTTATTTTATAATTTTTTTAAATTATGTACAGTATATAGGCTATACTGTATATAGTTTGTTTATTTTTCATGATAGTTGGTTAGTATACAGTTTATTTATTTTTTATGATAGTTAGTATATAGTTTGTTTATTTTTTATGATGGTTAGTATATAGTTTATTTATTTTTCATGAGAGTTGATTAGTTTACAGTTTTTTTCCACGATAGTTTGTTTGTATACAGTTTATTTATTTTTTACGATAGTTTATTGGTATACAGTTTATTTGATTTTCACGATAGTTGGTTAGTATATAGTTTATTTTTCATGACAGTTTGTTGAATACTCGATGATGCAGAAATGACATTTTTCGGATAAACGACAGTCATCAAAAATTGATTAATGTAATAATTTATGGTAAAAAAGGATGTTTCATACAAAAATTTTCATAGATAAAATCTTCGATACGAATCTAAAATTCTGATTACTATAATTAATTGAATGTCCGTGAACTAGATATTTTGTTATAATAAACTTGTACTAGTTCAAAAATCTATTTATAAATTTCTTTTTTTACCTGTGATAAATATTCTTTATTAATTTGTAGATTTTGCGTTAAAAGTTCTTTTTTTTTTTTTTTACTTGTTATGCTATGGTTTAGGAACAAAAAAATAATACTTTAATTGTAATTAAAACGTTCTTAAGCTCATTAAAATTGTTCACTGGTATCAAAATATTTGATTACTTTTGATAAGCTATAATAAAATTTATAAATCTATTTGGTCCTATTTTTAATTGTATTAAAATATATACAGTATAAATTTATAGAGCGTTCACAATTTTGTTTTACATTTTTTGATAACTTCGAAATTAATTTATAATTTAATAATAATTAAATAAAGAATGTAAAACCAGATTAAAATATTCACAAGTGTCATTAATTTTATTAATTAAACGGATAAGATTTGCGATTAGTTGCAGAAATTAAGACTGCTTTATGCTTTCCCACAATACAATTTATTCATTCTAGAAGAAATTCTTTTCCATATCTCACGACTTAGATATTCAAATTCCATAAAATGAGTTCATTCGAGTTCAACAGGATGTAGTTCGTACATATTTTCGGACTTATGACGCAAATGCTGATTCAAATCTATTTTGTCCATGGTAAAGTAATGAAATAAGCCCTTACAAAATTTGCGCATATCCCTAATAATTGAAGTTTCTACGTAAATAAGCGCACCATAATCGGATGAACGACCTATAATGTTTTACGTAGAAAAGTATTTGATACATTTTCGTGAAAATTTCCTTCTGTAATTTAGTTCACAGGGCGTGTCCCGTTCTGTCAAGTTATGACTCTAGTGGATCGACATTTCTGATGGTGAAATATGAAGATTTCACAAGGAATCTGCACACTCCTTTCGAAACGTGAAGTTAAAATTAAAAATATATATATATATATATAAAAAAAAATTTGCTGCAATTGTCGAATTCGCAGAATGTCATAAAAAATGAGATTACCTTGTATATAATAACGGTAGCAAAGGTGTGTATCCATATTGCTTTTGCGGTGGGAATTCTTGGAAGAGTATTGTGGGTGGTTAGCGAATTTTCCGAAGTAAGAGCATAAACGAAATTTTAGATGTTTCGGATATTCGTGCTTTCTATTGTGTATCATAGAGATGAAGTATCTAAAGAGGGAAATCCCTCTTAGCTAGAAAATGATCTTTGAAATTTTCTTCGCAGACTCATTTATTTCCATTAATTTTTGGGCGGAGAAATGGATGGCAGAATAGCGTTTACGTGATATTATGATTGCATACCAATATGCAAATTTTTTTTTATATATCGAATTGTATGTTCGTAAAATTACGCCATTTATATGCAACGAGAACAAAAAGAAATAAAACAGTTTATAGAAAAATTTAAGAGGAGAACTTATGGGAAACGATTGTATAATAGAAAATATATTTTACGCTGTACTTAGTAAATCAACGTGGGTGGGCCACACTAATTAGTTTCTAAGGAAGTTTAAACGGGATTTTTTCGTGGTGTCATCAATTTAACACTGCCTTCTTTACTAGAAGAAATAAGTACGTTACTTAGTTTTCTTCCTCGAAGTATCGGTTCGTTAATGTTCAGATTGACCCATAAGAAAGTTTATACTATTATTTTAATTTTTTAAGCGTAAATTTTCTTTATCAATTCATTATTATTATCTAGAAACCGAATTGCAAGTTCTAACCACCAAAACAGAAATACCCATCTATTCATTAGACAGTCTATGGCATTATTGCAGTTTATTATTATTATTTTAATTAAATATATGCAAAATTTTGAAAATATCTTTACTGTATTTAAATATTATAAAAATAGATTAAAGCAAATTTCCGTATGCGTTAAGTTTTCCGAGAAATAAACGTTATAAATTTTCATTAAGATTCCTACCGCGCTGATTGTAAATTAACAAAAAATTAGTAAAAATAGTGCCATAAACTAGATTGATATGTGTATACGTTAAGGTAAACACTAAATTTATATAGAAAATAAAAAAATGTCTGTTTGTATAACGTGAAAAATGTTCCAGAGAATATAGTCACGCAACGACGTTTCGCATTTGTTGGCCTTCGATGTGTATAGAAATTCCCTTTTTTGCAGTCTGCACTTGAAAGCAACATTTATCCGCGTATAATAGCTAGGGGCTTTGTTTACAAAAACATTACACAAAAAGAATAAGTTATGATAAAGAGGTGCGTTCAAGTGAAGACCTATGTTGAATTGTTGGTTTGATCGCCGTTCGTGTCATTTATTTGTGATTGCTATCTGTTGTTGTTGTTACTTATACAGGAAAATGAGTTTTAAATATATACAGTATATATATATAACTACTACTACTCTTTAATTTAAATTTTCTTCAACAAAAAAGAGGGAATTTTAAGATCTAAATATACAATGTTAATCGAGTAAACTTGGTTAATTCTAGAGAATCTTTTCATTAAATGGGATTCTAAAATTCCGTGTTTATATTTATCACTTTAATAAAATGAAAAAAAAAGCTGAACAAATACATTTTTACATAATTAAAAAAGCTTAAACACTGTTATTACAACAGCATAATAGAACTAGAAGATGAGCACCCTGAATCAAACATAGATGAAAGCCTCTCCATCATTATCTTAATATTGTTACAAAGTTATTAATTTAATATAAAGTTTCAATTTATTTTTAGTTTATTGTTTAAAAAATTTAATTGCTCTCTTCCAGTGAAGGCTTACAATACAAAAGTCGGCCATGTTAGTCTATTTTAAGTCATTAAATTATAGGAATATATACTCTATGATAACTTTATTTCACAATTCTACAAATTTATTTCGACAAATATTAAAAAAAATTAAATTATAATCGATTAAAAGGAGAATATTTCAGACTCGATTTTCTTATAATAATTAGCGATTTACAATATTAAAATAATTAATTTGGATACAATACTTTTTAATCTTCCTCTTTAATATCATCCGTCTCATGATGGTTCAAATGAATTAAATAAAATTTAAAAATTGTCTTTAATTCATCTCAATTATTATTATTATTATTATTATTATTATTATGGAAAAATAAAACCGAGAAAAGACATTCATAGTTCAGTAAAACTGAAACATTTTAAAATTTTGAACATGAACGTTCAACGGTAGGATTATCTACTAGGACTTCGCATATTTTAGGGGCCTCAAAAATAATTATGAGAATTAAAAAAATAATAATAATATGGTTACGATTGTACAGGAAATTTTTTATCCAAACACAATATTTATGATTGGTTTATTTACTTTAATGGATACTACCATTGTTTCATTTAATTAACTGTTTCCTAGGATACTATTTGTTTTATTTAAAAATTTTGGCTGTATATCGTATGTTTTGTTTAATAAAAATATTTTAAATTATATTGTAATTAAGAGAATAATTATATAATATATGTACTGATTTATTTTATTAATTTAATTATTTTATTAAATATTATACAGTACCTGAGCAAGAGTACTTGGCTCTGCCCGAGTAATTTTTAAATAGGATTAATTTATCGTGTATGAATTGTATTGTTCAATAAACGCAAAAATTAAAAATTAAAAATTATGCATATATTTGTCATCCCCTTACTTTAATATTTAGTGCCATCTGGTGACAAAGAAAACAAGGTAAGTTTTTTTCCTCTTTGGTTTTTTTTTCAAATTATTATTTCAATTAGGATGAGAGAAAATCTAAATTCTGCTTATAAATAATATAAAATAATAAACAAAATTATGAAACTTTTGATTCTTAAGTTATAAATTGACATAAACAATACTGTATGTATAAATTATAAGTTGATACTCGTCTGTTGCAATCATGATGCGATTTAGATACTAATAACTCAACTGAAAGAACTGCTAACTATCCGCGTGTACATCTTATTTAATAATTATGAAACGGGAAGATTTAGGTTCTCAAATTTTGTATTATGTACACCAGTGGTCGGCAACCTGTGACCCGCCAAAGAATTTGATTGCAAATGAGATCCGCACTCATTATATAGTTTAAAATTAAATCCCGAAGAAAATTTGTATGATTTAGTTTGAGATAAATGTTCATAGGTCCGCACTCATTAGTTTAAAATTAAATCCCGAAGAAAATTTGTATGATTTAGTTTGAGATAAATGTTCATATTCTTGAAATTAACTTTTATTATTACATTTTTTTTTCTTAACTTTCTATACTAACAAAGTGACCCAAGCCCAAAATGTGAACCCTCAATATACTAAAGCCTGACCCGCGATAAAAAAAAAGGTTGCCGACCATTGATGTACTCAATATATAGAAGGGATGAACTACGACATAAAAAGAAATTAATAAAAAAAAAAAATAAAGTTTGAAAATTTTAAAAATTTTAAGCCAAAGGGGCGAGAAAAACAAAAAAATCTAAACTATTTTCAACGATTTTTGTATTATCCTTGATAAGTTTTAAAGTTGTATAACGTTTCGCTTTTAAGTTACTATTCGACTAGCTTAGTCGCGACTATCGACGCAAATACGCGTGCGCTAACTGAACGAGTCCAGTGACAAAATAGGGATGACAGCTTCGCACATGAATGTTTTCAAACGCAAGATAACTGAATGTGAATGGAAGTTTATTGTAATGTCGAATGTTAAATGATTAGTTTCGACGTTGAAAATAGTACATTTATCAGAATTTAATATAATATTAATTCAATAATTCCCAACCGTCATTATACCGACTGCGATACTCCCTTTCGCGTTTGGACTCATCCACCTTAGCTAGGCGCGGCTTTCGTGACAGACAATACAAACGAACATTAACAGATTCAAATATATTAAATTATAGAGTATGTCCGGAATAGATGGACCACTATATAATTTTTTTAAATCATTAATATACTTGTTTATGTGTCTTTTACATTTATATTATTATTAGCTGTTAGTATATGTCGCTAGAATATCCTGTAGCCATTTTTTTAATTAGTATTGCTATTTATATATAAATAAGAAAAATACAGCGATTATTAAAAAGGGGATCTATTTCTCCCGGACTTACCCTATTTATTATATTTAAATAAAATTATTATCAATGTATTTTTGACACTATTAACTTTGAGCCCGAAAGAACTGTCATCTGAGCGCCTATTTTATTTTAAATCAAAATTATGGGAAAAAGAGGAAATGTTATAGTTCCTGAATTTTGTACAAAAATTGTTGAAATGATGACCTATAACTTACGTTACTGTACAACTGGTATATTCGAAAAAACTTATATTAAAAGAGAATAAAGGGAAGACATTAGAATAAAGCAACCTGAAATCGTTCGTCTCTGTTTTAAAACTTTTATTAAAAGAGAATAAAGGGAAGACATTAGAATAAAGCAACCTGAAATCGTTCGTCTCTGGATCTATATAAAACAATATGCAACGTTTGAATGTTGTTGAACAATTGATTCTTAAATTATAATCGAAGACACATATATGAAAAATTATATAATAGATGTATAAATTATATATACCGGTATTATAGAAGTAAAAATAATTATCATTAGATTTTGTAGCTTTACACCGCTTTCTACCCAGCAGGTATTAAGCGGTGGGACATTCCAGTGTCCACCACGTTCCGCCCACACTCACGGTGGTAGAGGGTGGGTTGAACGAGCCGGGCGGCGGACCTTTCTTGAAAAACTCTGGAATGTGGAATCCTTCAGGATGAAAGCAAAAATTGAACCCGGTCCAGGGTGGAAGAACAGCACGCTCCTATCGCGCCATCCGGGTCTCCGGATAGATTAATTTTAAGCAAGCCCCAAATCTCATTATCAGCACTGCCATTTCACAGCCCATAATAGGCTAGAAAACACCTATAACGGGGTCAAATGAAAGATTGAAGATGGGCTTCAACGGCCAAGACCGGATTCTTTTTGAAAACATGGGTGAGAGAGATCCGGAATTGAACCCGATCAAGGTAGTAATATAATGCTCTACCACGCGGTCATCTGCCCACTTAAAATAACTATGACTTTAAAATGCGTTGCCTCTAGGGCCTTAAAATATCTTAAATCTGCCACACTTCTTTGATGTCATATGTTGCCAAATAGCTGCATGAAAACAATTCGTCTTTTCTACAATAATGATCCGAAATCGATTTCGATCTCTCATAATCTTAAGTTCATCTTTGACCTAGGAATAATCAATTCGAGAATGTCAGTGTAACTAAGCAATTTAATTTCAGAAGTGTAAAGCGATTTAAAAAAACTAACATTTTTGCAATTAAGACTTATTATAAAGAAGTTAATTATGAAAAAATTTATGGTTCAATCATATTTTTCCACAATATATTCTGAACACATTTTTTAAATCTGAAATTATAACTTTGTCATAAGCCAGTGGTTTTCAAACTTTTCGTTATTACGCCTCCTCTAAAATATAATATAATCTTGGCGCCCCCTTATTTCATTAATTCATAAAAATAATACAGATACGTTTCACGGCAAAACTTTATTAATACAAAAAAAAAAGGAAAAAATAGATCCTAACTGACAATCATATTGAACTGTATTAACGTAATTAATAATCATTTTTAATTAATTTCTTTTTATAACAAATAATAATTGATACAGCGCCCTCTCGCTGACGTTTGAATTTATTATTGTTTTTATTGATTATTATTGCTAGAAGTTCTAGCGGCGGTTTTATAAACTATGCATCACAGATTACATTTCTGTCAAGTTTTTCGCAGCTCCCCTCCCACTTTGGAAATCGCTGTCATAAGCTATGTATATCAATGGCTACACCACTTACAATTATTATTATTTTAATCAATTAAAAGTATTAAAAATAAATTACTAGAAAGTTTTTCGCAGCTCCCCTCCCACTTTGGAAATCACTGTCATAAGCTATGTATATCAATGGTTACACCACTTACAATTATTATTATTTTAATCAATTAAAAGTATTAAAAATAAATTACTAGATATAAAAATGGATAATTTAAAAATGCTTGACATGCTGTACAAATAAATATTTTAAGTTGCTCGTAGCACCATCTATGATGATGATATTTGTATACGAAAAACTAAAAATCATTTATATAGAAAAACTTCATCCATCAATTTATAAAACTCATATTTTTAAAATTCGCAATAAAATTTAATTTGATGTAAAAATGAATCTCTATTTTATAATTAAATTTAAAAAATTTAATTTGATCTTCTATTTAGCATATGAAAATGTTCTTATATAAAATTATGCCAATAAATATTGAACATAAAACATTTTATTCAATATGTACATGAATTACACAATTTTTAAATCAATTTTTAAATAAAAATTCATAATCTTTTTACATACACAATATTTAATATTTTTAGTATAGAAAAATATTCAAAATACAATATTTTCTTTTTTTTAGTTTTTAACATACAAAGCATATTTTCAATAAAAGATTATTGTTAATAATAAACTGATATTTTGATATAAAATTATGAATTAAACAAAGGATATTATAATAGATTATTTATATGATATTATTTTGAATTCATTTTGAGAACTTAAAAATTAAAATTTCTGAGAATGAAATTAATTCTTTAATATATTTGTATGATATAATAAGATTAATGATCTTAAACATTATACAAAATTTAAATACAAATATCTTCCCAAAAACAGTCATAAGATTTTTCTTAACAAATATTCAAAATCATATATATTTAAATATACTATACTATATAAAAAGTAACTTTTACATTTTTAAATTAACTTTTCATTTTTGATATAAAAATATTTTTAGGAGTTTTCTTGAGTTTGTAACATAATTAACTTCTAACTAATGATGAATAAGTATTACTTTAAAGCATTTATATACAATTCAACAGTTGAATTGTATATAACAAGATTACAAACAGTTACACTGTCAAACTGATATAACTTCCAATATTATAAGCACTATGGCAGGAAAATAAAATTATACACAAAACATAAATAAAAGAAAGAATCCATCAAAGGAAAAAAATCAAACTCAATCAAATTGAAAGCACTTCTTCCTTTGATTGACACTTATTTTATTTACGTTTTGTGTATAATTTTATTTTTCTGCCATAGTGCTTATAGTATTGCTAAATAAAAGAAAGAATCTATCAAAGGAAAAAAATCAAACTCAATCAAATCGAAAGCACTTCTTCCTTTGATTGACTCTTATTTTATTTACGTTTTGTGTATAATTTTATTTTTCTGCCATAGTGCTTATAGTATTGGAAGCTAATTTTAATATGTATAATTTTTTAATAGTAAATTAAAAAATTATCAAATAATTAATTTTATTGAAATTCTATAAGTGACTAAAAAGATTAAAAGTCAGATTTAATAAATTTAATGATTTTTATATATATAAAATCATATTCTATATATAATCTAGATCAGTAATGTCAAACTCACCATTTGTGGGCTATATAAGGCCTCATCATTCTTCATTACCCTAAGCATTTCTAATAAATATGTATTTTACATATTTTAACTGCTGTCATAATTCATAAACAGAAAAAAATAATAAAAATTTGTTAATTTGAATAATAAATATGCTTCATTTTATATTTTATTTTCTTTACTTTTTTATAGAATATGCTTAAATTTTTTTTTTTTTATTTTATTTTCTTATAAAACAGAGCTATTGTTGTAAAGTATAAATAATTGAGAGTGCAATAAATTTGATTTATTTAGGATGCAGCCCTCTCAACATTGCTTTAGTCCTTAAATAATCCTCACAATACTAAATGGCTTAAATGGCTTTCAATAAAAATGGAGTTTGTCATTTCTGTTCTAGATGAAGAATAACATCTATATTAAAATATAGAATACGATAAAAATTGAGTATCCTTAATCCGAAATGCTTGGGACCAAGAATGTTTTGGATTTTATATTTTTCTTTATTTTGGAATATGATATAGTGGAATTGAAGTGAAAAAAATTCACTATCAGATCTTTTTAACATTTTTAATGATATATAAGCAACACATCAAAAAACAAGTCACAGACATCTCATAATAACAGTTTACTGAATCAAGACAGTATACCATGGCTATGCATGTACTATTTTGCCATTTTTAATAACACAAACATTGAGTCATAATCTTATCCCAAAACGCTCCTGCTGTAAAAGTGAAGTTAAAAATTTTGGAATTTGCAATTGGTGATACTCAACTTGTATATAATTCTAAAACAATAGACTTTCAATGAATAAATTTGTAATTTCATTGACTAGATAATAAATAAATTAATTCTACGGGGATACTCAACTTTTATATGATTCTAAAACAATTGACTTTCAATGAATAAATTTGTAATTTCATTGACTAGATAATAAATAAATTAATTCTACAGAATTATAATTTAGTTTAAATGTTAGCTTAAAACTACAAAATTAAAAATAATTATTATTATTTATAAGAAAAGAGTTAAAATTTTGTTAAGAATTACTAATTATTTCTTTGAGAAATTTTGAATGAAATGAAAAAATAATAATTATTATTTATAAGAAGAGTTAAAATTTTGTTAAGAATTACTAATTATTTCTTTGAGAAATTTTGAATGAAATATGTTTCAGTTCTCCATTTTCTTTTGTTAAAAATTTCTTTGAAACAGTAAATCAATCTTTCTATTGTTCCAAAGTTCGTCAATAGTTGTTTTTGATAATTATCTATTTTAATCTATTATACAAGTACTCTTCATTTAATGACATCACTCATGCCTAACGACTGCTCAAACTTACATCTGAGCTTACGACTTCTATTGCATGTAATTCCCCATACTTGTAGTTCCAAAACTTTGTTGAAGAAAAATACTTTGTGCATAATTAAGACATAAATTTTTAAGTTGAAATTTATTTTCAATATTTTCTAAATATATAAGAACAAATTACTCACTTACTGAGCAATTCGTTCTACAACCAAGTTGTGGGAATGGAACTTGGTCATTAAGTGAAGAGTATCTCTATTGAAATTATTTATAAATTCAATTCTAAGAAATAATTTTCAAAATCTTTAGATAATATTGTATTTGACAATAATTTTGTTTTTTTTCTTAATAAGTTCATTTTGAGCTATTTATATATATACAGTAATTTCAATAAAAATGATATGTATGCTACATCATCTTATCTGTTAATTTAAATATCAAATTAATACATTCATATTTAATATTAATGAATGTATTAATTTATAATATATAAACAAATTATTGCTTTTATTTTCTTAACTTAAACTGCCTTAATATAACTAAATAATAACCAAATTTAAATATCAAGGCACAATATGATCTTATACTAAAAAATGCTATTTTAAAAAAATTATAAAGTTTGGACAAGACCTTTTATAAGAACAATTTATTTCAATATTGTAATATTAAAATAATTTATTTTATATTTTCTATGAATTTTAAATAAATTTTGCATTAAAAATAACCTGCAAATAATAGTAAAAATAAAAATAATTCAATAGTCTATGTAAACATAGTTTGCATTTTTTGACTATACCAGATTAAATCCATAATAAAAATACAATAATAATAAAATAATAATTTTGTTAGATTAAACAAAGTTAATCATTTATACTATAATTCTGATATAAAATTAGTATAAAGATAAATACTTAAATTTATTCCGAAATAATTATTATTTTTGAATAATGAATAAACATTTAATATGTAATAACTTATATAATTCAATATCATCTCACAGAATTAAGAAATAGAAGATCTGTCTTTAAAATTTTTCTTAGTAATTTAATCATGCTGTGCAATTTCTTCAACAATAACTATTTTATTTTTTACAATTATAAATGATTTTGATTGCTTAGAAATTAACAATCATTTTCATAAACATTTTCAACCTTTATACATTGTCATAATAGATGATATTTTTCGTTGGAATGTTATTCATTTTACCATCATTTGTAAGATTGATAAAAATACAATAATATAGATATGCACAAATTCTGTATTTACATTCATATATATATATTTCATCTATAAGAATTTACATTTTTATATTATTAATATGCATCACTTCTCAGAAATAACAAATTTTAATGGTACATAAAAATTCACTTAAAAAAGAAACATATTAGTCAATTTAAAAATGAAAACAACATTGTCAAATATATTTATTAAATATAAAATAATATATACAGGAACTCTCTGACCTATGTAAGACTTATATGCCTAGAAGCATTATATAAATCAAATTTATGCAATTATAAAAATATATGGTGTGCGATTTTATATATATATTACTTATAAAAACAGAAGATATATGATAATCATTATAATATGATGCATATACACAATATATAGACTGCCAGACTTATGTAGATCTGTACTTACATAGATTTTTCTCTGACTTACAAGAAAAATATAGATTGAAGCAAATGAAATTATAATGCAGAAATATGAGCATTTTTTTTTTCTTAATTTCATCATTTATCAAATGTATGTGTATTTTATGTGCTTATTAATTTATTTTTAGTTAACGAGCCAGGCCCAGATTCAGATCTCTCCTGAAAACCTGGAGATGGGAACATATGCGGGCATCGAGGGAATAATGGCGTTAATGCCATGGAATCCATGGATGGCCTTGGAATGGAATTGAATCTGGATCCTTCAAAATGGTAAATGACTATTTTACCAGATGCCTTGTGTTTATTCTTTAATATAATTATTTTTAATATTATGTCTTTGTGTCCCATTATTATTGTATAGGATACACTCTGACATATGTTTCAACTTAGAGTTTTGTAAAATAATTCATTTATGTAAATCGGATTTTCTTTATTGTATTATATGTTATCGATATTATTATTTTATTAAAAAATGTTACTGATAGCATTCATTATTGAAAGTATCATTACTATCATTTGACAATACCATATAAAATTTCATTATTATATTCTATATTAAACTGTAATGAATTAAAAATTATTTTGATTATCAGAATTTTATGGTAAAAATTTGTAAAGGCAAATTTATCAAGTGGGGAATAAATGTAGTCTACAGATAATTCTAAAAGATTTCATCAAATTCTAAGATCAGTAACTATTGTAAAAAAAAATCATCTTAATATATAAGTTTAGAAATGTTTTTTTTTTTTTAGATATGGGATCTATATGATTCTGCTATCAATATAAAGTTCCACGAATGGTATCTAACTGTTAATAAATGAATATGTATACATCTATTTATCAGTTAATATTATAGAATATGACACTAAATTCATTTATATGTATGTAGAAATTCTAAAATTCTGATTTATTTCATGCCATTCTAATATTTTTTGGTATATTTCCAAATAAAATACAGGTAGTCTTATGCTTATGAGGTTAGATTTTGATACCTTCATCATACATTGAAAAAAAATTTAAATCAAAAATGGCCATCTAGAGTAGCAATTTAATAATAATAACAGACAATAGAAGATTGTATTTTTCAAGGTGGTAAAATTATCCAGATTTAATCCTGGATCCTCCAAGTGATAAAATCATCTGGAACTGAACCCAGCTCCAATGTGTAAAATCATTCAGAATTGAATCTGAATTTTTGAAGGTAATAAACAATATAGCTTTATTTATATTTTTAATAAAACAAAAAAGTATGTCTAGCCAATATGTTATGAAAATAGGCATGTTTAGAATATTGTAACGGCAATTGTAACATTGGATTTATCATAAGTTGAATGATTGTAAGTAGCGGAGCACCTGTAATGTCATTTTAGAATGAAATAATTTTGAATATTTCTTTTAATATGGTTTTACTTTCTTGAATACAGTTTTTCTGTTTTGAAATTTACATCTTATGAATGAATTGAATCTTTGAATTTAATTTTTTGATAAAATCATGAATAAATTCTATATCATGTATCAAAAATTGTCAATTATTGCAATTAATTCCTATTTTTATAGTATAGTTTTAAACAATGTTATGAGATGTTTATTAACTAATAAGTAAATATCCAAAAAATCTTATGCTCAATTTATCAACATTGGATGATAATACAATGTTGATAAATACTGTATCATCATATCATAAAAATGGGATTCTATTGAAAATAACAATTATAAATCATGCTCATGTGATTTCTTTATTATTATTTTAATTATAACATTCTATAGTAATTACAGATGGTCCCCAATTTATATAAGTTGGATTTATGTAAATTATTACAGTTAAATTAAAAATACAAAATCTGCTTTGTAACTAAGCTATAAACACTAAATATAGTCTATATAGAATGCAAGAAAAATAACTTATATTTTAAAAACTAACTTTTTTCACTTTTCAATATAATTTCATAACTATTGTAATATGTTACTTTATATTATTATTATTATTATTAATAATAATGATATCACATACAATAGCTTTATTAATGATAGTGCAGCATTAATAAAGACATTAGTATTATAATAATAGTAAAAATAAAAATAATTCAATAGTCTATGTAAACATAGTTTGCATTTTTTGACTATACCAGATTAAATCCATAATAAAAATACAATAATAATAAAATAATAATTTTGTTAGATTAAACAAAGTTAATCATTTATACTATAATTCTGATATAAAATTAGTATAAAGATAAATACTTAAATTTATTCCGAAATAATTATTATTTTTGAATAATGAATAAACATTTAATATGTAATAACTTATATAATTCAATATCATCTCACAGAATTAAGAAATAGAAGATCTGTCTTTAAAATTTTTCTTAGTAATTTAATCATTCTGTGCAATTTCTTCAACAATAACTATTTTATTTTTTACAATTATAAATGATTTTGATTGCTTAGAAATTAACAATCATTTTCATAAACATTTTCAACCTTTATACATTGTCATAATAGATGATATTTTTCGTTGGAATGTTATTCATTTTACCATCATTTGTAAGATTGATAAAAATACAATAATATAGATATGCACAAATTCTGTATTTACATTCATATATATATATTTCATCTATAAGAATTTACATTTTTATATTATTAATATGCATCACTTCTCAGAAATAATAAATTTTAATGGTACATAAAAATCCACTTAAAAAAGAAACATATTAGTCAATTTAAAAATGAAAACAACATTGTCAAATATATTTATTAAATATAAAATAATATATACAGGAACTCTCTGACCTATGTAAGACTTATATGCCTAGAAGCATTATATAAATCAAATTTATGCAATTATAAAAATATATGGTGTGCGATTTTATATATATATTACTTATAAAAACAGAAGACATATGATAATCATTATAATATGATGCATATACACAATATATAGACTGCCAGACTTATGTAGATCTGTACTTACATAGATTTTTCTCTGACTTACAAGAAAAATATAGATTGAAGCAAATGAAATTATAATGCAGAAATATGAGCATTTTTTTTTTCTTAATTTCATCATTTATCAAATGTATGTGTATTTTATGTGCTTATTAATTTATTTTTAGTTAACGAGCCAGGCCCAGATTCAGATCTCTCCTGAAAACCTGGAGATGGGAACATATGCGGGCATCGAGGGAATAATGGCGTTAATGCCATGGAATCCATGGATGGCCTTGGAATGGAATTGAATCTGGATCCTTCAAAATGGTAAATGACTATTTTACCAGATGCCTTGTGTTTATTCTTTAATATAATTATTTTTAATATTATGTCTTTGTGTCCCATTATTATTGTATAGGATACACTCTGACATATGTTTCAACTTAGAGTTTTGTAAAATAATTCATTTATGTAAATCGGATTTTCTTTATTGTATTATATGTTATCGATATTATTATTTTATTAAAAAATGTTACTGATAGCATTCATTATTGAAAGTATCATTACTATCATTTGACAATACCATATAAAATTTCATTATTATATTCTATATTAAACTGTAATGAATTAAAAATTATTTTGATTATCAGAATTTTATGGTAAAAATTTGTAAAGGCAAATTTATCAAGTGGGGAATAAATGTAGTCTACAGATAATTCTAAAAGATTTCATCAAATTCTAAGATCAGTAACTATTGTAAAAAAAAATCATCTTAATATATAAGTTTAGAAATGTTTTTTTTTTTTTAGATATGGGATCTATATGATTCTGCTATCAATATAAAGTTCCACGAATGGTATCTAACTGTTAATAAATGAATATGTATATATCTATTTATCAGTTAATATTATAGAATATGACACTAAATTCATTTATATGTATGTAGAAATTCTAAAATTCTGATTTATTTCATGCCATTCTAATATTTTTTGGTATATTTCCAAATAAAATACAGGTAGTCTTATGCTTATGAGGTTAGATTTTGATAACTTCATCATACATTGAAAAAAATTTAAATCAAAAATGGCCATCTAGAGTAGCAATTTAGTAGTAATAACAGACAATAGAAGTTTGTATTTTTCAAGGTGGTAAAATTATCCAGATTTAATCCTGGATCCTCCAAGTGATAAAATCATCTGGAACTGAACCCAGCTCCAATGTGTAAAATCATTCAGAATTGAATCTGAATTTTTGAAGGTAATAAACAATATAGCTTTATTTATATTTTTAATAAAACAAAAAAGTATGTCTAGCCAATATGTTATGAAAATAGGCATGTTTAGAATATTGTAACGGCAATTGTAACATTGGATTTATCATAAGTTGAATGATTGTAAGTAGCGGAGCACCTGTAATGTCATTTTAGAATGAAATAATTTTGAATATTTCTTTTAATATGGTTTTACTTTCTTGAATACAGTTTTTCTGTTTTGAAATTTACATCTTATGAATGAATTGAATCTTTGAATTTAATTTTTTGATAAAATCATGAATAAATTCTATATCATGTATCAAAAATTGTCAATTATTGCAATTAATTCCTATTTTTATAGTATAGTTTTAAACAATGTTATGAGATGTTTATTAACTAATAAGTAAATATCCAAAAAATCTTATGCTCAATTTATCAACATTGGATGATAATACAATGTTGATAAATACTGTATCATGATATCATAAAAATGGGATTCTATTGAAAATAACAATTATAAATCATGCTCATGTGATTTCTTTATTATTATTTTAATTATAACATTCTATAGTAATTACAGATGGTCCCCAATTTATATAAGTTGGATTTATGTAAATTATTACAGTTAAATTAAAAATACAAAATCTGCTTTGTAACTAAGCTATAAACACTAAATATAGTCTATATAGAATGCAAGAAAAATAACTTATATTTTAAAAACTATAACTTTTTTCACTTTTTAATATAATTTCATAACTATTGTAATATGTTATTTTATATTATTATTATTATTATTATTAATAATAATGGTATCACATACAATAGCTTTATTAATGATAGTGCAGCATTAATAAAGACATTAGTATTATCATCAATAGTAACATAAATGAAATTTCAAGAATTTTATCCAAACAGAGGCGGATTTAACGGTGGGCACACCTGGGGCCTGCAAAACCCCAACTTTACACATTTTTTTAATGCAATTATAATTACGTACAAGTTTTCAATCAATAGTAAAACATAATAGTATGTTTATATTCAGTTATTTACATTAACAACCAAAGTCCAAATACAATGACAAACAATTACCGTATGTCGAATATGAATATTACACTGGAAACACTGTGAAAAGTATATAGCATCCTACTTCACCTTTTGCTACCTTCTTGCATGTATTCTGAATATGTTTACATTCAACAAATAAAATCATATTTGCTACTTTGTAATTACAAAGTTTCTCCTGCAGACTTTTGATATATGCCATAGTTTTTTTGTATTCTGTGTATATAATTAAATATTCAGATAAGTTCAAATTATGTTAAAATAAATTTAATTCCTATTTTTCAAATTATAAAGGTGACAGAATCAGAATAGTACATAATATGTTTTATTTATTTAAAAAATGGCCACTATGTATTTTTATTCCCTCGATTCTCTCTTTTTTTAAGGAGCCCAATATTTTCTTCTGTGCCTGGGGCCTCAACCAGTCTTAATCTGCCACTGTATCCAAATAAAATCTAAGGTTATCAATAGTGTTGTTAACTTTGGTTACAGAGGTACCATAACCATTGTTAAATACTATTATAATGAAATTATGATACTACACTGTATATTAAATTATAATAATGACTTAAAAAATGTTTTGGATGTCAGAATTTTTTCATGTACAGTTGAATGTAAGCAAGTCAAAGAGCACCTGTATATGCATGCTTGATTTAATGTGGGGTCATTTTGAAAATTTAGTTCTATAATTTTATAAAAATAACTATATTTTTTAAAAACTATTGTTTTTTTTATTTTTTTTATTTTTTAATGCAATTTTATATTAGCCAAACAATTTTTGTAACAATTGAATCTATTTTGTAGAATGTCAAAGTTTCTTCTTTAAAATGTAATTTTTTAATATAAATTACAGAATACACATTTAATAACAAAAACTTTCCTAAAATACATTTTAATTGGCTATAAATAATTACAAAATTAAAAATATTCTAGTGCAAGCATAGATATTATTTAAACAGAAACAATTTTTAAATCAAAGCATTAATAGTAAATAATAATAATATCAAAAGGATGAACATATGACTATATTTAAATGTATTTTAAACTAGTAAGTAGAACAATGAGAGACAGTTCTACTTATTAACTTGTGAAACTTCTAGAAGTGAGGATTTTCCATCTTTATGGATCTTGATGATGAATTTGAGTCAAAAGATCAGTTTGAAGATCAAAAACTTTAATTCATAATATACAATAGTATGTACAAATATGCATTTTGTATTTCCCCAAAATATAGAAAAACATTTCATCAGTTTATCTATATTACAATATAAAATTAAAATATGATTTAAATCAATTTTAAAAACTTTTAACTGATAAAACTTTTATTTAATTAAATAAAATACACCATTAAATGATTCCAGAATATTAAACTTATATTACTAAACTACAGAAGACAAGGTCTTATGTAACAGGGATTAGTTTATGTTTGAAGTTGAGGAAGGCATCAAGTGCATTGAAAACATTTCTTACAATAAAGTTTTTGACTACTAACAGGCTTAGTAATTAATATTTGTGTTTGGTTGAACAGTTTTAGTGACTAATATAATATATATATATGATATGATATTTTCCTGTTCAGTGCTGAATTATCTAGCCAAAAGCAATATTTTAAAATTGTATTTATAGGTGAAAAAATTTTTTTAATTCACAGCTTTGTAAAATAGATTAATATGTAAATTAGAGTCTAAATAAAATATTAAATTTATTGCATTTTCATCTATATAATACAATTATCACTTCTATCGATCTTACATTTAATGATATATAATAGTCATTCTTCTCTTTTTGATAATTTTTTATCATTACCTATTATTAATATTTTAATTTAAAAATTGTTTCTATTTATATATTATCTATGTTTTTATTGAAATATCAATATAATTCTTCAATGGAATTTCAAAATTTATTGTAAAACCAGTTATATTATTAATGACTTTTTTATTTACTTGAACTGAAAAACAAACAATATATAGTATTAATCGAAAATCTAGATAGTTTATAAAATGATTTAAATAAAATTTTAATCATAAAAATTTATTATGTACTGAAAAACAAACAATATATAGTATTAATCAAAAATCTAGATAGTTTATAAAATGATTTAAATAAAATTTTAATCATAAAAATTTATTATACACTTAGCATAAAATGAATTTGAAACAGACTAGATAAAGTAAAAACAGTTTATTCTTGAAATGATTATTTTTTGTAAAACAAACTGCTCTGTTATCCAGTTTAAAAAGTCAATTTTTTATAGGTTCAATAATTTTATTTTGTGAATTTAATCCTCTTTCCTTTAGGACACTAAGAGATTGGCTCAATAATTTACAAAAATTTAAATTTTTAAACACTAAGTCAATAATATTGCATATTCCATTAGGCCTGGAAAGATTCATAAGCAATTTAATTTTTAGAAGAACCCCTTATGTAAGAACAAACTAGGAAAAAAACAGCTTGCTATATTTATAATATTCAATTTTCTTTAATTAAAATTACTGATCACAATTTTGAATATTTTATCAATTATTGGGCATAACTGAAAGCTCTAATTAATATAAAATTACAATTTCAAGAATAAAATGGTTTAATTTCTTTATAAATATGAATCTCTTCTTTATATCATTTAAGATGAGATATAATAAATAAATAAATTTTTCCAAAAAAAATCTATATCTTAATGTTTAAGTTCTTTAGCTGACAAATACTTTGATTTTTTTTTAGTCAGAAATGTTTTCAATGCATTTTGGCATCTTCTTTAACTTCTAATACATAATAACTCCCATCACAAGAATAGAGGAACTAACATATAAAATAAACAAACAATTTAAAGAGAAGTATCACATTCAAATATGCTTTTCTTAGCACCATCTGCCTTTTTTACGCTTACAGTTCATTAACTAAAAGTCTCCATTAAATCTGTTTATTTTATAGATTAATTCCTGTATTCTTGTATAATGTATTATATATGGCATTAGTATGGATTAGAAGCTGAAAACGATTCAGAGTGCATTGAAAACATTTTTGACAACAAAGAATTGAAAGCTAAAGCATTTAAAGGTTAAGATATAGATTTTATTTGGAAAAATTTATTCATTTATTATATTTCATCAAAAGGTTTAAAAAATAATTCAATATTTAATCTTTGTTCAGGAGTTTAGTGACTAATATATTATAAAATTTATATCGATATTTTTTGCATATTCTGTTCAGAAATTTTGTAATAAGTTTCTAATAAAATTTAGCACATTACTATTAAATACTGAATAATAAATTTAATAAGTAAAACTTTTTATTTAATTTATTTTTAAATCTGATAATATTTCCTTTAAATAAAAAGAAATATTTAAAAAATTTTTGATAGTTTCTTTTAATATATTGTTCTATTATCAAAGCAATATAAGTTAAATAAATTTTTCACTTATATTCCTAAGAAAATAATTCAATATTAAAAAAAGAAATATCACAAGTTTGAGGATAATTCATTTCAATTTTTTTAAGCACCAAATTATCACAATTCACTTTACAATGGGCTTTTTAATAAGAATGATTTATTTATTGATCTATTTATTTAGATCAATATAATTAAAGAATTAATTATTCATTATACATATACAAATAAAATTAAATTATTCTCTAATAATTAAAATAAATACTTCATACAGATATAAATCTTTAATAACATAAACCAAATATAGTATATATTTAAAGATAGGATAAGGATATTAAATTAAATAAAGATCTGATTTATATCTTTATAACAAAAACTTTTTCAATGTTAAATATAAATGTTTTGTTAAAATATATAATTTAATTAATTATTCAAGTTTTATCTTGATTTCCAACCAAATTTCCTTATAATTGGATTTAAAATATTAAGAGAAACTGGAGGTAAATAATTTCCAATATGTTTCCTCTTCCACCAATGGCCATTATTAGCTTCTTTGCTGCCAATTTTTGTGTAGGCATAACGATAATGTTCTGCACGTATAAACCTAAAATATAATCAGAATTTTTAAAATTATTAGATAAGATTTATAAATCACATATTTATAATAATATATGTTTAATTACTTTGGAGGTTTTCTTCCATTAAAAGGATTAAAACTTAACAATTCCACTGTATCTTTATTATTTTCGAGCAATTTAACAGCAAGATGCACAAGCCAAGGATTATACTGATAATTCTGAAATTTTCAGAATAAAGACATTTTAATTGACTGCATCTATCTCTCTGCCTCTTTCTTTTCAGCTAAATAATTCATACATAAAAGCACTTAAGCAGGAAAAATTTTTCCTACTTAAGTGCTGTTATGTATGAATTATTTATGTTTTTACAGAGAAAAATTTTAAAAATAATGATATATATATTTATATTAAATATAAAAATATACAGCAGAGCATTGATTATCAAAAATAATTGGGATCAAGGTTGTTTAGTTAACCAAATAGTTTGGACAATTAAATATGTATTTAATACAAAAAAGTGTAATTACACCTATACGTAATTTATTGTACACAAGATTTTACTACTGCATTTTAAACTGTAAAGGTTTTACTACTGCATTTTAAAATGTAAAGTATTATAAAAAATAATTAATTAGAAAATGATTTGTAAATAATAAGCACTAGAGTAGCTAATGTTTACTTTAGCTTGTTTACAGTAGCTAATGTTCATTTTAGCTACTGTGTAATTGTCTACACTAGGGGTGGGCAACTCCCAGCCCGCAGGCCACATGTGGCCCTTGAGCAAGATTTGACCGGCCCATCACTAAATTTCTCTGTTGCATATTAATACGGACCACCACGTCGCGCCAATACAGCGACTGTCTAGAGTAGACAGTGCCAGTAAATTCTGGAATATTCAAGATGCTTAGGCCACCCGCTATATGAGGAGAAGCAACTGTGATTCCCATCAATTTGCGTTAAGATCAGTTGGGAAGTACAGAAGTTGGATTAGTAAGTTTCGATTATTTTGAAAAATTTGAAAAAATTCTGGTCCTAAAATATGTCCGGACCTTCAGGTAGTAAATAGAGAAAGGTTGATCAAGAATGTCGTACCTTCCAGGAGTAGTGGACCCAAGAATATTTGTTTGTTATTTATAAGGACAAGCCAATTTTTCTGATATGTAATGAAGCCGTCGCAATTTTAAAAAAGTACAATTTAAAAAGACAAACATTTTCAAAAATATGGAAGTTTAATAGGGCAACTAAGAAGCAATAGAATCAAAAAGTTAAAAAAGAAATTAGCCACTCAACAAACTGTTTTACTAAAACACAATGAAGAAGCTGAGGATATCGCTCAGGCGAGTTATGTTGTTAGTAAGAAACTGGTGGAACATTTGAAGTCGTTCTCAGAAGGCGAGTTTGTGAAAGAGTGCTTAATAAAAGTGGCAAATATCTTGTGTCCAGAAAAAGTAAAAAGTTTGCAGAAGTTAGTTTATCCAGAAGAACAGTCACAAGACGAATAGGTGCACTGGCAGAAAACATAAAAGTAGCGCTTGGCGAAGTCGTGGAAAAATGTGTAGCATTTTCCATAGCATTGGACGAAAGCACTGATATTACTGATACAGCGCAACTAGCAATTTTTATTCGTGCAGTTGACCAAAATTTGAAAATAACAGAAGATTTGCTCGCACTTCGAGCCATGAAAGACACTACAAAGGGGGAAGATATTTTTGAAGAAATTGTTAATGTTTTTAGTGCTTTTAGACTGGACTGGGCAAAGTTAAGCGGTGTCACTACAGATGGAGCTCCCGCGATGATAGGGAAAAATGTGGGAGTGGTGGGTAAAATAAAATCAGAATTATCAAAGAGAAATATTGACATTAATAATCTGTTCGCATTTCACTGTATCATTCATCAAGAAAACCTCTGTGCTAAATCATTAAAATTCACGCACGTAATGGAGACAGTTGTTTCGTGTGTAAATTTTATTAAATCGAGAGGTTTGAATCACCGGCAGTTCCAGCAATTCCTGCAGGACTTGGAATCGGAATATGGAGACCTCGTTTTTCATTGTGAAGTTCGCTGGCTCAGTAAGGGCAAAATGTTGAAGCGATTTTATGAGTTAAGAGAAGAAGTGCAAACTTTTATGGATATGAAGGGCAAATCCATACTAGTCGAACCTTTGAGAGATGATGCATGGTTATCTGATTTTGCATTTTTGGTTGATGTCACCAGCTACTTGAACGAGCTAAATACGAATATGCAAAAACCAGGACAACTTGCCCATGAGCTATTCACCCATGTAAAATCTTTTCAAAGCAAACTTCGATTGTGGGAAAATCAGATTCGTGCAGGAAATACATATCATTTTCCCACTCTAGCAGCCCATAAAAATTTCGATAAGAATGCCCTTGCACAGGAAATATCTTCATTAAATACAGAATTTACATCCAGATTTGAGGATTTCCATTCACGTGAACTTCAGTTCCAAATATTCATGACACCTTTCGACGTGGACGTGGAGCAAGTAGAAATGTCGCTCCAAATGGAATTACTTGAACTCCAGGCAGACGATGTTCTGAAAGGTCAGTTTCGTGAGGTACCTCTGCAAGATTTTTATGTGAAACATTTTTCCAAAGATAAATATCCAAATCTAATTAATTTTATATGTAAAATGATGTCTTTCTTCGACAGTACTTATTGCTGTGAGCAATTTTTTCAAAAATGAATTTCACGAACCAAAAAACAGATCAAGTATTATCGATACTAATTTGGAAAGCTCCTCATGCGTAGCAACAACATCACTTTCATCAAATATTGAACTTCTTGCAAAAGAAAGGCAATCCCAAGTTTTTCAAGAATTGCAACACTATATTATTTTATTATATGTAATACCAACGCTATGACTTATATATCTGTACCTTCTCTTTTTTAAATATCAACGCTATGTATACTTACATATCTATACCTTCTCTTTTTTAAATAAATACTACATTGTTGTTTTTGTTTTGGCCTGTGGCCCACCATAAATTTTTCTATACAGCCCCTGTTTTTGTTTTGGCTCGTGGCCCACCATAAATATTTCTATACGGCCCCCTACAAAAAAAGGTTATACTGTACCTTCTCTTTTTTAAATAAATACTATCATCATCAATTGTTTTTATGTACCTTCTCTTTTTTAAATAAATACTATTATTATCAATTGTTTTTGTTTTTCTCTTTTTTAAATAAATACTATTCATGACCCACCATAAATTTTTCTATACAGCCCCCTACAAAAAAAAGTTGCCCACCCATGGTCTACACAGTAGTAAGTAAACATCTGATTTCTAACTTAGATAATGGCAAATTAAGACTACTGGTAGACCTTGATTTGTTTGTTTTCTTCTTTAATAATTTCATAAATTAGGTTTCTATTTAACTTAAAATGGTTAAATTTAAACCTTTCCACACCTTTTTTTACGTTGGAAGTGTTGCTAGTATTATTATTTTTCTTATTGGATATGATAGAATTACAAAAAGATAGAATAATAAGGCTTTGCTTGTCGACTAATGGCGATGCTGTGATACATATACAAAAGCAATCTGATATATACATAAGCAATGTATATATATATATATATATATATATATGCAAGTGGCAAAGTTGAATTAAAAAGTTTTTAGGAATAATTTTTAGCCATCGTAAGTGCGAATCGTCATATGTTAAGTGGTCGTAAGTCAAGGACTAACTGTATTTTTATACTATATTGAATATATCTTCAAATAAATAATTGGAAATAAAGGCATTAAGTTACAAGAATAATACTTCAGCACAATAAACAGTGCAGTAAAAGAAGCTACTCTGACTTTTTTTGGATGGCAATAGTTTGGCTAATTGACTAATTTGGATAACTGAAGATCAGATAATCAACACATTATTATATATAAATTAATATAAATTAAATAACAATATACCTGAAAAGAAGCAAACCACATAAGCCAATCAAGTCTATAATGATATGGTGAAATCAGGCAAGGAGTTTTAGATGTATTTCCTGGTTTGCATTTAAATTCATATTCTTCCCAGTGAGCTGTTGGATCTGAAGGGTCATGACTATGTGTACCTTCAAATATTACTTCTGTTCTCACTTTAGTAATGCTTCAAAATTTTAAATATCCAATAATTCATTTATAAATAATTAATTATTTTAAAATTTATCATAATTAATAAACTTGAAATTACCTGCCAAATGCACCATAAGTATTGACAATTCGGAAAGGTTCAAATGAAGTGTTCATTTGCTGTTGTGGTGATAAAAGGTTAATAACAACAGGAATACTGAGATATGAAAGAACAATTCCCAATGACAAGTTTACAATTTTCCTAACACCAACTAATAAAATTTTAATAAGACTATCTGTAATTTTGTCAATTTATAAATTTCACAAAAAATTTTAAGAACTTTACCAATTTTTATTTTATTCTCATTTTCATCTTTTTGTAACTGATGAACTTTCCATACCATTGATCCAACAGTATTAGGGAAAAAATTACTTAAAAATCTGTCATCAAAAAAAGCAATACTTGGCAATATTGTTAACCAATTCAAAAAACTGAGATTTCCACTAATTATTAATGCAATCTAAAATAAATATTTAAAATTTATTATTAAAAACAAGTGTCATTATCTGTAAAGGTATTAATTATTACTATTTATGAATAAATAATATTTTTACACAACAAATAATTACCTGAAACAAAATCTGTAGTATCCCACAAGTTATTTTAAACTTTCTTGATAAAAATGCAAACCATGGTACAATTAATTCAATAAAATGATTAGCTAGAGTTTCAAATTTATGAAACATTTCAGGTGTTTGATGCAAATAATAACTCATTGGATTTGGAACTGGTTGAGTCTAATTTAAATGAAAATTTATTAGTAATTTATTTTAAGAAAATACTTAATTATTGTTTTACAATCTATTAAATTCATACCTCATAATGATAATTCATACAAGTAAGGTTTTTCCAACAGTGATCGCCTCGAAGCTTTATTAAACCCTATAAAATTTAATGAGATTAAATTAAATGAACTAAAATGGATTGATGAATATGATATCACTTTAAAGGAAATATTCTATTAAATATTAAGTGTTCAGTACAAGTATATTTGCATATCGATATTATAAACGGTAAAATAATGGACTATATATCTATCTATATTTGTGTGTTTGCATGAATTGTTTGGGCACTTCCAGACATGCAAGAACTTGAATTTTTGCATGGAGATAGAGGGTACTTCATTTGGTAAGCAACTTGATAACCTTGCCGAACAAGGACTTGCCTAGCAAATGTCACTGCTTAAACAACTCATGCTATCTAACTGAACATTTTGTATGCATAAAAATTGCTGACTAGAAACAAAATATCTTGTTAAAAATCTTGTAGCTTTATTAAGTGATGAAATTATGGATGATTCTGTTGAAATATCGCTAAAAATGCCGTACAAAGAACAAAAGAATTTAACACTTTTTTATCAAATATTATTAGTCAATCACCAGATCATACTACAGTTATTATGTGGAAAGTACCATACCTAAGTATAATGATATAGAATTTAAAGAACAGTTTTGGATGTCAAAATCAAATTTTCTGATAAAATTTTATTTCTAAAGGATATTTTAAAATTATAGCAAAACTAGTAAAGAAATGGTCAGTGACTTTGCTTAGCAGCAAACCCAGGGACTGATGATGTCATTTAAAGTAAGCAAACCATCCAGTTAGTCAGCTCATTCCAACAAGACAGTTTGCTGAGAAGAAATTAGTTAGCTGCTTGCCAACTGGAGAGACAGCCCAGAGACCTCCACAAAAATATGTAATTTGTTGAAAGTTTGATGCAAAATATAATATATAATAACTTCTAATTACTGCTTTTTTAATAATTAATTATAAATTTATGAAATATAGTATAAGAATCATTTCTGTTTTGTTATATAAAATAAATCTAATCAATTAATTTGAATTTTTTATATTTCTGTTAGAAATAAATATGGCAAATTGTGTGGCTGGTGTAAAGGCATGACTGAGTTGAGGAATCTTATGCTCTTGCAAAAAATTTCCAATTTTTGACTACCTTATATATGAGTTAACTCTCTTCAAAATTTTTTCAGAAAAAATTTCTCAGCTTATACATGATAATTTATATATATATATATATCTATATACACCTAATTCTGTTTTTATACGATAGATACGTTCCCGAAGAATATGTGTAAAAAATATATTGCATCTATGGACAAATAGAAGATTGGTTCCAGTCCTAAGAAATCAGCAAAAATAATACAATAAACCATGAGTTTTCATGTTAGGATCTTAAACATTTTATTTCATAAAGATTGCACATGTATTATACAAAGTTAATTATTTGAAAAGGAAAAAAACATGTCACTAATTCATGAACACAAAAATTAGGCAAAATAATATGAGTTACACATAAAAAGATTTTATTCGTTGTCACTTTCTGACAATGACGCTATCATATCACGTGATAAGCCAAGATGGCTACTGTTGAAAGTAAACGGCATCATTAGTCTGATAATTCAAAATAATTTTAGATGGTGGATTTTCTGAGATATATGGTTTGTTATTAAAGGTGAGATTGCTATATTTATTATAAATATCCTTCTGAATAAATGCTGAAAAATGAAAATGTACGATTCATTAATAAAGGTTTACTTCAAAAATAACCGTATATCTTGGAAAATGCACAGTTCCTCTGACAAATTAATTCCTCGTCTCCAATGTCGCAGTTATAAAAATAAAAGTAAAGCAGAATTTTCTTCTTAGAATTTGGGTCAGTCGTGTTAAATCCAAATAAGTCGTGTAAAAATAGAATTAAATTTTTTTCTAATTCGTGTTAAATCAAAGTTGTGTAAAAGAAGTTAGTGTAAAAACAGAATTGGGTGTATATCTGTGTGTATACATATATATATTATATATATTCATATAAACCAGATTGAATAAAGCTTAGCTATTTACCTAAGGATATCTTATATTGATAAAATGACAAACTGTATATTAGAGAATTTTAAATTAATATTTCAATTTAAATCCTTCACTTTAATAGCATTTTCATCAATTTATAATTGTTCTTAATTCAAAAAATTCTAGTATTAACAACATATAAAATCTAATTGTTATAAAATTATAATACTGATAAATAAATATTACAGCTCCAATCATGATGCGGAAAAGAAGCCATCTATAGCCCCATATAACAATCTGAGATGGTGGTGTATTTCGAGGGAATTGTTTCCACGTCCATAATGGGCATAAAAATATGGCTAAAAATCCTGTTTCAAGAAGCTGTGATTCCCAACCTAAAATATTCAAATAATAATTTATTAAATAATATATTTATAAATAATTATGATATTAAATCAATACTTACCAAATGAATACCTTTTATTGTTTTAAATGAAATTTCATGAATTTATAAAAAAAATTATATATTAAATTTATATTATAAAATTAATAAATAAATAAATTATAAATTTTAAATAATTTATTTTTTAAATTAATTTGTAAAGATTTTTAATAAATTTAAATAAATATAGTATAATAAAATTTTGAAAACTATGTAAAGAATGAAAATAAATTATTTATCATCAGTTGTTTTTTTATACTTTCATATGAGAAAATGTAAATTATAATGTTTAAACAGGATAATTGAAAGATAATTTAAAAAACTATTAATCTTGAATAATTAAATTTTATTAGAGGATAACTAAAAATTAAATTTTGTCATCTATGATAATGGTTTTTTTATTTTTGTAATTCATTTCTTCTTTTCAGTAAAAATTTATTTGCATTATTAATTTTTTCATCTCTTGAACAAGTATTTTAGAACTTGAATTTTAAATGACCTCACTTTTTCAATTTAAAAAATTAAATAAAACAGTTAAATCTGTACTAACAAAAAATATAAATTACAATAATATTACATGCCACAATGAAGAATAATTCATCTATGAATTTGATCTTTATGATTTTAGGAATTAGTTTTAGGATAGGAAAATTCTTAATTCATAGGAAATCCTTTATAGGAATATATTTCGAATTTCTAAAAAATTATCAAGTATTTTATTATATAATAATAAAAAAAAAAAAAATATATATTTATATATATTTATATATTAAAATTTTAAGAAAATATTTTCTAAAAGAATTATTTTTTTTGAAATAACAATTATAAAACAGATTTATTTTCAAAATAATGATTTTATTCTATATTCTCAAAAATAATTGAAATTACTTGACAATTCAATAACTTTCTTTTGAATGTATTTTTCAATATTTAGTTTATCATCAAAACCTTAGTGATTTCATCAATCCGATATTTAGTTTATCGTCAAAACCTTAGTGTTTTCATCAATCGAATGTTTCAATAAAATGTATATTATTATAGAACAATATCAGGATGAATATTTTGTGCTGATTTTCCCACTTGGAAAAAAGCTGTGATAGAAAAATTTCTTTTGCATTTGATAATGAATAGTTAAGTCTAAAGGACTTTTTTTTAAATATTTTTATACAGATTTTTATAGAAAAATATATCTGCTAAAGAAAATTAAAACAAATAAATCAGCTCAATTTCAAAAGTGGTAGAATATACTTTAATAATTTGAAGATCTTTCAGCTTTACTAAGCCATCTTCAGCAAAACATACATAATGTATCATGTTTGATATATTGATATGTTATGTATGTTTTGCTGAAGATGGCTTAGTAAAGTTGAAAGATCTTCAAATTATTAAAGTATATTCTTCCACTTTTGAAATTGAGCTGATTTATTTGTTTTAATTTTCTTTAGCAGATATATTTTTCTATAAAAATCTGTATAAAAATATTTAAAAAAAAGTCCTTTAGACTTAACTATTCGAAAATTAAAGCAAATTCAAAAGAAGTTTTTCATTTTTTTCATCAGATTTTCAGTTCTCATAGAAGTTATACTCACATAGAGTTCAGAACAAATGGATGAGAAATCAAATGGAAAAATTTACAGAGAGATTTCATTGCAATTGAGAGAGCTGAAACCAAGCCAATTCAGTGATCACAGAAAAATGAAATGTGCACAAAATGATTTATTCAAATTCTTTGAAGCCATTCAAATTTATAAATTTTCAATTGAAATTTTGGAATGGTTTGTTCCTAATTGAATTATAAATATATATACATGTATACAAACTATAATATAGGCAAATTTATTGGATTTTTTTGCTTTTCTCTTTGAAGACATAAGTTTTTCAAATTTTTCAAGCTCTGCAGTACAAATACTAGATTTTAACAAATTAAGATATTATCAAATTTTATTATTCCCTAAATGTAAAGAAGACCAAAAGTACATATGATATTGAGGTTCTAGCTTTGAATAAAATCTATGAATGGATATGAAGATTTTGAAAGACAAATATAGGAGTTCCCCAATTGCATAAGATTTATTTTTTGGCAATGATATAGAAATCAAATTTTTCTATATAAATTATTATATAATTTTTGATAAAATAATAAACATTATATGCTGTATATAACTTACCAATAAGGCAAGAAATATAATCTAAAATATTTTAATTTAAAAACATGTACAATTTATATTATATTATGATAGATTTTATACAAAATAATGTCAACCATCATCATTAATTACCAAGAGTTAACTGTCAATAGTAATATTAACTATTGTTACAGTAATGTAATAAAGATTGTTGTGATATTACTATATAAGTTACAATATTGTATTATGCCATTTAATTCATTTTACAAACTTCTGTGGTTCACTATCTATTTCAGGATTGATGTACTATTCCTCAATTTCACTGCAATTTAACTCAAGTTCTGAATTTGATGAAAAATCTAATGATGTAGGAGGTGATGGTATAGGCAAATCAGGACCATGTAGTACAAGTCTGATAGCAGAGAGAATCATACATAGACAATATTCTTTATATGTTTTTGCAATTGTAGCCGTTTACTGATGTGGTTAAGCAAAAATAACATTTCTTAAGACTCACTGGCTCCTGCCGTACTATTGGAATAGCAAATGAAAAAAAGCTTTTCTTATTTTGAATCCATTTTCTTAATTGCACAACATATGTGATAAACTTGATATGAGGACCATTTCTTGTTCTGATCTCCAAGCTTTATACTGAATTATGCATAATTTGCTTTTTTGACAAAATCTGTTAAATTGCATTGCATTTTTTCACCATTAAACTTCCATACATATAACAAAATGAATCTGAACTATTAATACAACCTCTTGCTGTCATAACACAATAATAAACAACAACATAAAATTTAAAATGAGCAATGAACACAATTAACAACACAAACAGCACTAAGAGCAGGAACACCAATCATATATGTAAATAAAAGTTCTTTGATTTATTAAAAAAATCCTCCTCAGAGGAATTTTTTAATAAATTGAAAGCACTTCTATTGTATTTGCAGTTAAGATCTTTTATTTACATATAAGATTGGTGTTCCCTGCCTTAGTGCTGTTTGTGTTGTTAATTGAGTTTATATGGCAGTGTAAGAGAGAAAAAAAGCAATAAACACTTTGATCTTATTGCTTCAAGCAGCATTCAAAATGGTAGTTTTATATAATATGATAATCATTAATATAGTATCACCATCTATTTTATCATTTTCCAATTAAAACTGGAATAATCTGTTCTTCATATGATGTCACAATATGCTTCAACTAGTAAATTTAAATCTTTATAATAATAGATTACTGTATAATATTTTACAATTTTTACTAAATAAGTAAACATAACATGGAAAATTATGAAAAATCTGTGTATGATAGAGAAAAACAGATCTGATTTTTGTGATCAGCATACACGAATTACTATAAAACACTTGAAATTTTGCAAACGCTAGAATCATATAGGTGTGGGTTACATAATTTTTGAAAATTATTAATTCTATATGAGAATAAATTTTTAAAATAAATAAATAAATAAATATACTTACCATCTTTGTCCTATGTTAATAATTGAATGATAAAGAATCCATAATGTTATCATAGCTATCATATTTGAACTTCCAGTGATTGTTATTGATAATGCAATTATTAATCCAATATAAGCTATAAGATCAAGATAGAAATCAATATTTTCACTATTTACTAACCATAATAATGTTGGTGCATAAATAAAGCATTGAAAAGGATTTCCATTTGCTTGTTCTTTCACCTGTCAAATTTAAAATTTAAAACTATTAAAATTCTAAAGTATAAATTACATTTAACATTGAAACTAAAATTAATAAAAATTAAAATTAAAAAATAAAATTATTATTAATGATTATAATTAATTTTGTTTTAAAAATAAAATAAATTCAAAATAAATTATACAGCTTATTATTTGCAATATTATAAATCTTCCAATTTTTAATATTAGGCTTCATTATACAAATTTGGAGCAACATTTTATTCTTTTCTTTCTTGTGAATTCATATACATTGATACAGAATTCCTATACCATGCATCAAATTTATTAAAATGCATTCAATTTTTCTTTGAATTATATTATACTTAACAAGTATACAAATTCAGATATACATAAATTCTCAATGTATATTATTTAAAATTTGGTACAGAATTTTCATGAATAGTGGAATAAAGATATGTATATTATGTGTATTATGTATACAACTTTATTCCACTATGAATAATTGCAATAATTGTGTAACAATTAATTGCATTATTAATCCCACTATAATAATGCAATTAATTGCATTATAATAATATTTAATATTATTTTAATAACTGCAATTAATTGCATTATAAATAATTGCTATACAAATATTTATATTATACAGGTAGTCCTCAACTTATGATGATTCATATTTATGACCCAAAAATTCTTTAATTCAACTTTGCCACTCACATATATATA
>AYEL01080506.1:0-26581 GCA_000484575.1 Olivierus martensii
TGTGATCTTGAAAATTTAATCAATTAAACATGTTAACTACACAAATGCATTGTCCAAATTTCATTACTCTACAATAATTTTTTCTTGGTGTTGGGATTTTTTTTCCGTCAATGTATATATCACATATTTTTTTTGTATATGCATTGTAGCATTGCCATTAGTAGGCAAGCAAAACCTTATTACTAGATTTTGTCATAACTCTGTCATGTCTAGTAAGAGAAATAATACTACTAATGAAAATTCTAATGTAATAAAGAAGGCAAGGAAAGCTTTGTTTAATCGTTTTAAGTTAAATAGAAACTTAATTTATGAAAATATTAAAACAGAAATCAAACAATTTTATTCCACTCAATAATAATATATGAAACATATTATAATATAAGAATGGTTACATTATCATACAATAAATATATACATGCTTAAGTTAAAATTCTGTAAAAAAACTCAATTTATGTAAAAAATTTCAAAATAATTTATGTAAGTTCAAGATATAATTGTACTTTGCAGAAAGGTTATATTATAACAATCACATCTCTAAATAATAATATAACAGCAATTTCATAATATATAAATAAATAAATGCAAACATCTATGCATGAAATAGATATAAATGATCAATAATCAAAAAAATTAAGAATTAATGCATCAATATATATAATGAACTTCTACTTTACAATATTTTCTATTCCTAAGACCACACTGTAAGACAGCAGTGGCCAACCTTTTTGAAATCAAGTGTGCAACGAAAAATTTTTACAGCGCGGTGAGCACATGACCTTTTCTTTAGGTATGTAGCAGACAGAATAGAGAAATATATTAGCATTATAATAATATAATAAAATCATTATAGTTCATGGTACATAAATAGTAAATAATAAGTAACAAAAATAACAAATATATAAACATTAAAAAAAGTTTTCTTCTTCTTTAATGAGAAGGTTGATACTGTTTGTCTTCATACAATTTTTCAAAATCATAACTGTAATTTGATACTGCTATTCTTAAGCAATCATTCAAATTTTCATCCATAGATGGTGATCTAAACTTATTTTTAATAAATTGCATTGAAGAAAACATGGCTTCCATTGAAGAAAACGTGGCTTCATTTAGATAAGTCGATCCAAAAAAGATTTTAGCTTCAGTGCACAATTTCTTTATTGGATATTTATATGAATCAACAAATTTCCAAAATGTCTTGTCTGGTGTTCACAGCTTTCAAAGCAACATCATTTTGTAATTCTTTATAATTGGTAAAAGTATCAAAGAGATAATCAGCACCAGCAAATAAAGCATTTTTAAATAATTCTCCATTTAATTTCTAATTCTAAATTTTCTATATTTATTGTATTAAATTTATTGATTCTGTACTTAAAGTAGTATGTCAAGGTTATTCATAGAATTTTAAAATAAAATCAGTTTCAAATCGTCAAATTGACTAAATCTTTCATTAAAATCATTACTCAATGTAGTTAGATAATTAACGGATATTCGGAATTAACTGATTTTCTAGAAATATTTTTGACAATTGAGGAAAATGCATCAAGGATTTTTTTGAAAATGCAAACTCTAAAGGGTTACTTAATTTACCTTTAAATGTTTTTAATAACAATTACCATATCTACCAAATTTTTATTTTCACCATGAAGTTCAAGATTTAGCTGATTTAATTTCTGAGAAATATCAGCAAAAAAAGCTAAATCATCTAGCTAGTTAGGATTTTCAAGAGTATTATAAATTTCCCCTTTTTGTTGACTATAAATTTCCCCTTTTTGTTCAAGAAATGCTTTTATTTCAACAATGTACTATAACTTTCCCCTTTTCGTTCAAGAAATGCTTTTATTTCAACAATCAAATTAAGAAAACGTTCTAATACTTTGCACTTGCTAAGCCACCAACTTCTATATAAGTTAAAAACGTGGCCGTTTACTTGATCCTGCTTTCAGACGTTAAAAGTAGAATTCTTTTGTTCGGTTATAAATAAGTATTTTTATCCAAAAATAACTTTAATGAATTTATGAATTATTGGAAATAACTATTCAACAGATAATACACACAATTCAGTCATTAATATCAATTTACAAGCATAATATACTGTTGTATCATCATCATATGTATATATTTCATAACGAATGCAAATGATGCAAACAGAGTCCACACAAATCTTTTTTTGCACAGCCTCAGAGCGTGCCAATTGCTGTCGGTAGATCAAAGGTTTTTGTGCTAAGTCTGGACATATTAAAAACATTTAGACTACATTATTTGTTTATTTATTTATTTTTTATAATTTTGTAAATTACAATTCTCATTCAGTAGATAGAAATGCTATTTTAGTAGATTTGCAATAAACTCAAACTAATAAAAAGATAGAAATAAAATTATTATTACTTATTTTAAAATTGTTTCATATGATTAAGAAAAGTTAAAAAATGATATTTTTAAATTAATTTTTTGGAAATTTTGCCGTGGGCGCATAACAGACCAACTGCAGGTGCACTTGCGCCTGCAGGCGCGGGGTTGGCCACCACTGGTTTACAGAGTGTCAGACTACTGGAAGGGTCGGACTACAGAGACTCAACTGTATTACAGACATTTGATATTTTTGTCTTTGTTATCATCATCATTATGTTTTGTTATTAAAAATTTGTTAATAGCTGTATTGTAGCTGAATTTAAAAATTCTACTTATCTTTCTTTTTTCACTTTATTTTTAATATAATTATGGACATATTACTGAAATAATTTTGGTCCTAATTAGCATTAAGATTTGTATCTTTAAAATGCTTAATATTTGTTTTTATAATATCATTTTTTGACTTTTAAATTATGTAATTTAAAAAATATCTATAGGAAAAAGAATATTTTATATTAATAAAAATTGATTTTATATATATACAGTATATCGGAGAATTACAAAGTGTCCATTATTTAGGGGTGTCCGTTAGGTGAGGTTTCACTGTATTATACATGAAAAAGTTATATTAAATTCCTACCTTAAAATTGGGTAAATGTATACTGATATCATATTATCTGAATGACCGCATCTATATACATCAAAACAATTATAATAGTTGCAATTTCCATCAGTTTTTTCTGCAATGTTACTCTCACTCAAAATTTGAACTTCAGGTGTACCTTCCCAACTTCTCAAAACAAATTTTTCTTGATGATCTCCTTTCCATGGCCAAAATAAAAGAGCAGCAACAAAACAAGCAAGAAGAAACATTAGAAAAAATATAGCATTATATAATGCAGCTCTTCTTATTAATCGTTGTCTTGCTGTTGACATATTGAATCCATATACTGCATTACATTTAACTTTAATTCTTAGATTTACAAAATAATCTGTAAATAAATAAATTATAATTTAATATAAAATTTAAAATATTTTTATCATCAGCAAATATCTCATTACTATTTTATTATTATTTGTTTTTTTAATGCATAAATATCTTTATTTGATAAATGTGAGGATCAAAGTCAATATCTGTATAAATTATCATAATAGAATGGTTTCAAGCAGTTTAAAGATGCAACAGGTCTGTGACACAAAAGATCCAGAACTCAGGCGAAATAAAAAAACAAAAGAAAGGATAAATGAAAATGAAAAAAAGATTTATTATATAAGAAATATTTCATTAAAAAGGAAATGAAATGAATATATTAATAATTTTATCTACTAGGTGATGTACAATACAAACTTCAAGGGAATTATAATTCAAATAAATCCAAACAACCTGCCAAATTTAACCCTTGAGAAACACAACAGAATTTTAAACCGAAATAAATTTTAGATAAAATTTATTTCGGTTTAAAATTCTGTTGTGTCTCTCAAGGGTTAAATTTGGCAAGTTGTTTGGATTTCTACTAGGTGATGTTTTCTCTTAACCAGAATGTACCTGGAGAAGGAATGATGGGTTTTCTTGGAAGTTGGAAGAAGACTCTGATCTGGATTTTCCTTGAGAAATATTGATTCTATTTTCTAAACACACTTTACAATTCTTTATTTGTTGTATTTTCTTAATTCTTTATTCTTAACTTTTCATTTAGTTCTTATTTCTTTTTCCTAGAGGCTTTTCTTTTCTTCTTCTTATTTTTGGAGATTTATCCTTCCATTCCTTGGAGAATTCTCTCCCTTTCCCCCTTTTTTGTTGTATTTCTTTCTCTTTCCCATGGTAGTGTTATTCTGTCTCTGACTCCTTTTCACATTCAGACTGAAGTTATGTTTCAACAATATTGAGGAGGGTTCGTTAAACAGTTTTGTTTTCTTTTCCTTTTATATTTTTAATATAAAAATTAATATAATTTTCGTTTTTTTTTGTTGTTATTTGATTAAGCCAATGGAATGTATAAAAACTATTAGTTACAAATCCTACAAACACAAAAATGTAAGTTTAAAAGTACAACTTGATACACATAGCAAGTCACACTTTTAAACATACATTTTTGTCTATATAGTCTATCCAATTAATTGAATAAATTCTTCAAAAACTAGGATTTTTTTCCCGCTGTAGTATATATATTTATTGTTTTGAGAAGCTAATATATCATATCTGGGCTGATAGCATTCTATTTATGGCACTGATTCATACACATATGTATTTAGTTTGTCAATATTTCTTTGATATAATTAAACAGTAATCTTCTATTTTTTTTTTTTGTATATATAGAATTTCCAGACATATCTGATAATTAAATTAATACGGTGTATAAATATTTGTTTTTAATTTATAAATAATCAAAAAGGAAACTTTTTGATTATTTCTTTCTTTCACATCTTGTAGAAAATGAGTACTTACAGATTAATCTATATAATTTATGATTAATTAATTCATTTTTATAACTGAAATAAAAATATATATAAATATAAAAACTACACTTTTTTTATATATTTTTCCGTTCAAAAAAATAACAAATAAATAAATAAAATAAAAAATACTGCCTGCAGAAAATTTGCATTCAGTAAAAGCCAGCCGTCTAAAAACTTTCCATTGCCCCACTAAAAATTTTTCTGGATTACCTAATATACAGGTATCAGATTTGTCAATTAAAGTTTAACTTGCATTCAGTAAAAGCCAGCCGTCTAAAAACTTTCCATTGCCGCACTAAAAATTTTTCTGGATTACCTAATATACAGGTATCAGATTTGTCAATTAAAGTTTAATCACTTTCAATACAAAAACAGTACGTAAAGAAATGACGGCTAAACATTTTTTTCTTATGAAATAAGTGGTTTTTAATAATTTTTAAATGGCAAATATGGATAAATTATGTTTTATATTCATCCATATTAGTATGTGAATTGGATACCAGAGATATTTTGCAATTGCTTATTTCTAATTTCATTATAAAGTTACTATAATAAATTTATGCATTATTTTATAATGGAAAAAAAAACATTCAGTAGTGCACCTTGATGATTGTTATACCTAACATGTTACTGTACTAATATTGAGTATAAGATATTTAAAAAATCATCTTAAAAAATTTATGTGAAAAAATAGGCCTTTACAAATATACGAGTTACTTTTTTAAATCTAAGTTTTGATAAATTTTTACTATTATAATCCTTGTCCTTTAACGAAAATTTAGCTTCCATTGTATGATATGTAAGCAAAAAAGGACTATACTTCCTATAAAACAATTTAATAAAAAAAAAAACAATATTTCTAAAGATAAACATTAGAGTTTTTTTTTTTTATATAAAACTAAAGTCTAGAAATATTTGATAAATATAAAGAAAATTAAGATATAATTTATTTTTATGTGATATACTGCATTTTTCATTTATACAATAATGAAAAAATCGAAGCAGATTCCATTTTTCTTGATAAAACTGTTTGGAAAACATTGAGTTAAACGTTAATATTTACAGTTTAACTTATTCACCACCAGGAGCAGCACTGTCACGCTGCATGCAAGTTGTAATAGGAAGTAATACACAGTATAATACATACATTGAGCTTCGTTATTGTATGTATTATACTGTGGCTAGACTGAACTAGTTTAAACGACGCAGGCAGAGTCGAGGTTACGTTTAAATTGATGGCATAATTTCACGAATTTTAAGAAAATCTATTAATAGTTCGAAAGTTAGTGGGAAACAACTGGAACGAAAAGTAGTTAAGATAAACAGCATTGTGATCTTATAAGCCTCTTTTCTTTTTGCTGAAATATGTAAAAATCAATATTTTCTGATTTGGTTATTTAAATTGAGGTCCTTCGCCTGTTTGAGATTTCTAAATTTATGTGTTTTATATTCTTAAAGCAGATTTTCGTCTAATCAAATAAAAAAATGCAGTATTTAAAGCAAATTTTTTGTTAAAATATTTCATTAATCATTTACAGACTGAAAAAAAGAACTAAAATTTTAACACATTTAAATATAGATTTAAAATCATCCAAAATGAAAACATTGTATTGTATGTGAAGAATATACAGTATAATATTTTGGTAAATATTATACTGTATATTATTAATCCATATGAAATCATTTTGGTAAATGATTTCATATGGATTAATAAGATAATATATCAATAATTTAGCATAATCATTGATTATCTCGAATTTTTAGCGTTATATTATAACTATAATCAGCTACATTATATTGATAAATATAAAAATTAAATACTTACAGTTTTTTCTATTAGATTTGTTGATAGTTGATAAAACTATCTATTCATTTTCGGATCCTATTTCGTCTTCGTTTTGTTTACGAATTCGTCCGCAATTCGTTTATAAAACTTTTTGTTGGTCAGTTTGTCACTAGCTTTATTATGCTGTAAATGATTTCCGTTCAAGTTTGGTATATTCATTTCCTTCCTTTGATTTCCTTGATCCTTTGGAGTTGATATGAATTTTTCAAAACTTTTTGAATGGTATATTTTATAAAAAATTAGCAGAATGATTGTAGTCATATATACATTTACTCACATTCAAAATGATCCATCATATCAAGTTACCATTTAATTCATCAAAAAAATTTTTTAAACTATTTAATTTGAAATTTATTTTTTGTAATAGATTACTTCAGGTTTACTTATCATCTTTACAGCAAATTTATGAAAAATTGAACGTATATCAGTTGTGAATTATGCAAACCAAAGATATGCCTAATTTGCATAATGACACAGTCAAAGTGTTGCAGTCATACCCACTGAAGCTTTGGGAAATTAATGATGAATGCATGTATTTAATTGGTTTGTCATTGATATTCTGTAGTTGAAAGGAGGTTTGATTTTTGTTATATGCGCTAAGATGAGTTCACATAAAAAACAAACAACACTTGAACAAAGAAATCTAGTGATTCACTATTTTGTGAAGGGAAAAAGTCAGAGAAAAAATAGTTGAAATAGTCAACATCAGTCGTGGAACAGTTCAACATATTATTGAATGCTATAGAAAGGAAGATCGAATTGTAAATAAGAAAAAAGTAATACAAGATAGAAATTTACACCATATGACGAACGTTGGATAGTAAGGAAAATTAAAGATAATCCGAAACTGAGCGCTCCAAAAATAACTGCAGAGGTTAGAAAATGGTTTGCAAAAGATGTCAGTGTGGAAACAGAAGGTCTTGCGTAAAAATAACTACCATGGCCGAGTAGCTCGGAGAAAACCATACATTAGTCCAAAGAATAGAAAAGTACGACTCTCTTTTGCAAAGGAATATAGAAACAAAGATTATGAATTCTGGAAGAGCGTTATATTTTCAGACGAAAGTAAGTACAATGTGTTTGGTTCTGATGGACGAGAAATGGTGTGGGAAGAGCCAAATACAGAGCTTAAAAAGAAAACTTTGCACTCCACTGTAAAGCATGGTAGTGGCTCTGTATTAGTGTGGGGTTGCATGAATGCAGAAGGGATAGGAAATCTACACTTTATTGAAAGCACGATGGATAAATGGGCGTATCTAAACATTTTGAAACAGAATTTAAAAAGTAGTGCTGAGAAATTAGGTATAAGGCAAACTTTTCATTTCTATCAGGACAATGACCCTTAGCATAAAGCCAGAATTGTTCAAGAATGGTTGTTATACAACTACCAAAAGTACTCAGTCCTCCTCCACAGTCTCCTGACTTGTATGTCATAGAAAGTTTGTGAACTGAAAAAACATTAATAGAAGAATGGGGTAAAATAAGCAAAGTATATAGTGAAAAACTTGTCCGGTCAATGCCAAATAGGCTGCAAGAGGTCATAGACAAGAAAGGGGATACCCAACTAAATATTAACTGATCTTTTCATTATGTGTTGAAAGGATTATTTTTTTTAGTTATCTTCAGTGCATCACTTTAACTGTGATATGCTTTTTAGGCACTGACTTTGTTTTTTGATTGTAGAGAATTAGTAAATCTCTTTATTGTTATTTTAATGACATTACGTATATTGAAAAATCAAAAATCAGATAGTACTCTCCCGTTCTCTTGAAATTCATTATTGTTTTTATTATTGACATATGCATCACTTTGAATGTGAGTAACTGTATATAAATTTCTAAACAATATTCGAAATAGAACCAAACTTCAGGTCCGGAAGTTTCCCGAAAATTTTGATGTATAGGACCTGGAATTGAATCCACTAGTGGCTCCTTATTTTTATAAAAAAGTTCCAATTTATTAGAATATAAGCATTCCAAATTAAATATAATTAATAAGAGTTTTTTAAGAATAGCGTGCAAACTGCAGTAAAAAAGAAAATTCATAAGAACATGAAGTGTACTATATATTAATAAAGTTTATGCTCTTTTCTCCTGATATTTTTATTTTATAATCGAATTCTAAAAAGAATAATCGCTCCATGAAAATATTTATAATATAATAATTCGCAAAAAATGACCAGCGAAAACTGGCATTTCTCGCTCTTCAAAAAAGGGGAAAGCTATTCGTATAAAGAACTTCAATGTTTTGTTTTCTAGAGACAGTCTGTTCTGACTCTCTAGAAAAATTTCTTTTGGGGGCGCAGATTTTTAATTTTGTAATCATATCTTTTATTCGAACGAGAGTCCATTTTATTATATGTCATAGTGACTGACATCACAGTGATGGCGTTATTTCGGTGACGATGTAGTAACGTAAATATTGACGTTGGATGACATGATTAGTCGGAGCGAAGCCGCCACAGCCAAAGTTTAATATAAGTTATATTCTTATAAGCAATAAAAACTATTAATATAATTCTTTAATTATACTGTCTATATAACTGTTTTGTATGATGGTGCAAGTAAAGAAATTGGGACACGGAAATGATTTATGGAGGTGGTGCCTCTTCAAAAATAAAATCTTGGCGACATCATTGTTGTGTAATGTTACCGATTTCAGAGAAGAAGAAACCTTTTCAACAATAAATGCATAATTTCAGCAAATAGCACAATAGAACAGAAGCATTATTGGAAATAAGACCAGATATATTCTTTTGTAGAAATTTTTACGTGTAACATATAAAGTGGTAAAATGATAAGCAAATGATCAAAAATATAAATTCTGTTTATTATACAAATAGACCAAAATAAAAATGCATGTACAGCAAAACCCCGTTTAACACGGGGAATACGTTCCAAAAATCCAAGCGCTAAATGAAACAGCGTTAAACGAAGTCATCTTAGAACAGAAATAATAGGAATAGGTGAAACATGACAGTGAATAAAAAAATATACGTAGTATTTTTGTTTATTTTGTAGCATGTATTATTACTGTTGTATTACATTAATTATAGACATTTTTTATTGATATCGATTTGTGTTCATAAATCATTCATGAAAATCAAAAATATTCAAGTAAATGATTTCTGTTGTATTACATTAATTATAGACATTTTTATTGCTAATATCGATTTGTATAGTATTACATTAATTATAGACATTTTTTATTGCTAATATTGATTTGTATATTACATTAATTATAGACATTTTTTATTGCTAATATCGATTTGTATTACATATATTATTACTATTATATTACATTAATTATAGACATTTTTATTGCTAATATCGATTTGTATTCAACATTAATTCTTTTTTTTATTTTGTAACATGTATTATTACTATTGTATTACATTAATTACAGACATTTTTATTGCATATTACATTAATTATAGACATTTTTTTATTGCTAATATCGATTTGTATTCACAAATATTCATAAACAGTTTTTATTGCTAATATCAATTTGTATTCATAAATCATTCATGAAAATCAAAAATATTCGAGTAAATATTGATAATTTACGTTTGTGATAAGGAAGGTTCTTTCTCATTTTGAAACTTTGTTTTTTCATTAAAAAGTCATCCAACGTCGTTTGCCTTTTCTTTTTTCGTTCAGCAAGCAATTGTCGATAGCGAGACATCGCATCCATGGCACTTCGTCTTGCCTTTGAACTTCTATCAAAATTTGGATCATTTTGTATAAATGGCTATACTTGTTTTGACAAAAATATCAATGAAAGAAAAACTTTCTAACTTCAAGGAACTATAGTTCGAAGTGAATGTATTCCGGTTAAAACTAAAATGGGATAATTATTATTTTTATTACTGTAAAATAACGTTAATGACCGATCATAAATATGAACTGTGACCGCAGCAGACTGCACTACACTGATATCAAACGCACTGCGAGACGGCATAGGAGTATCAAAGCAACAAATTCGTCCGATTTCGGTTTGAAAAACCGCGCCAAAATGAATCAATAAAAAATATAAATAATTCGAAAAAACGCGTTTAGCGAAACAGCGTTAAGCAGTGTCTTACTGTACAGTATATACAATATGTAAATGTACAGTATATAGAGTAGATTCGAGATAATTAGGATCATGGCGTGTCACGCAGGAGGACCCGGGTCTGGTCTCGGATTTTTTCGGGGTACTGGGCCCGGCCCGAATTCGAGATAATTAGGATCATGGCGTGTCACGAAGAAGGACCCGGGTCTGGTCCCGGATTTTTTCGGGGTACTGGGCCCGGCCCCGGTATTCCCGTCCTTCACCATCCAGCCTCCCTCCACGGGTGTGGGTGCAGCTTGTGGTTGGAACTGGCTCCTCCCCCTTAGTAATCTTCCTGATTGGAAAGGGGGCGTAAAATATGCAAAAAAATGGAACTGGTCCCTCCCCCTTAGTAATCTTCCTGATTGGAAAGGGGGCGTAAAATATGCAAAAAGAACCTCATAATCCAAGATACCTTGTATTCCGTAAAAATGAAAATAAAAAACCACAAGTATAATTTAAGCCCATATCATTTCACGCTAATAACGATAAAAATCTTTATTTTTAAACTGCGAAAAAACGCGTCCTTTGCACATTTTACGCAGTACTTAATTCTTTATTTACAAGCTGTGAAAAAAACGCGTCCTTTGCACATTTTACGCAGTACTTAATTAATGCGTACGTCCTTTGCACATTTTACGCAGTACTTAATTAATGCGATTAGCTGGAAAGAATAAACAAAGTTTCCAAATTACCATATAAGTATTTATTTGATATCAGCTCAATAGAAAATTATGCGGTGATTTTTACTTAATGATGCAAAATGATCGATTACTTTATCGAAATCGAGAGCTTTTGCGATTTTTCTCTCGATGAACATGATTGCTAAATAGCTTAACCAAATCATTAAGCATTCTGTTATGTAAATACAATTTAATAAAGCACATACGGGATAATGTTCATTCTTTTACGTAAATACGATTTAGTAAAGCGCATATAGGAGAATGTTCTTTCACATCGGTATGGCCCACCCTTGGCCCATCCAAAAAAGACCTAGTCCAATCATCAAACATTCTTTTACATAAATACGATTTAATAAAGCGCATATAGGAGAATGTTCTTTCACATCGTTAGCCCATCCAAAAAAGACCTAGTTACGTCACTGATTAGGATACACCGAGATTAGAACATTTCAGCCCAATTAAGTGGTGGTCCCAATTATACGAAGTTTCACAGATTTAAAAAGCTATATAAAACTACTAGAGTCGAGAATGACTCTGTTTGATAAAATGAGCTTAATATTTTTCAGTCGTGTATGTCCGTAGAGTCAGTAGTCAGTCCAACATTTCAATAGAAACAAATTATTTAATTGCTTTTTCACTATCCATAAAAATCCATTTCGTGCTTAGTTACCCCTCTCTATTAAAAAATGGATTGTTACAATGTATTGAAAATATTTATATATAAATAAAAAGGAAAAATAATAATTGTTTTTTCATAGTAAAATTGATGAAAATATTTACAACATGGTAGTTATGTAAATTTCATTGGAAGTACTAGAGAGTTGTGAATGCAATTTACGTTACCTTCACGTATGTACTTCATCAATTTTACTATGAATAAACTGTTACCATCATTTGTCTTTTTTATTCGTATATAAATATTTTCAATATGTTGTAGCAATCCATTTTTTGATCAATTGAAGAGCTGTAAATAAGCCTAAAATACATTTTTGTCTGTAATGGAAAAAGCAATAAAATAATTTGTTTCCATTGCAACGTTGTACTGATCATTTATTTAATTTCCGGGAATCTCTCTCGTCTGAAAAGACTGTTAAGCTCATTTCACCAGATAATCATTCAGACATCCTTAAAAAGTATTGTTTATTGAGCATCAAAAATCAAATAAATCCGAAGCAAAGAATACAGAACAGAAAAAATATATATTTACGCTAAAAACAATTCAATTTAATGTGTGTGTCAAACGCGAATATAGTTCATAACAATTAATAATGACAGAATTTTTTGAATGTAAGTTATCCTGCTGTGTTCTGTTGATTAACTGCAAAGAATGAAATCAGTACAGATAGACAGATATGGATTAGGTTAAATTAGTTAGATTAAGCCGCCATATCCTCATGAGATATTCTGTATCTGGCGGCGGCCACTTAGTAGTTCATAACAATTAATAATGACAGAATTTTTTGAATGTAACTTATTTACTGTGTTCTGTTGATTAACTGCAAAGAATGAAATCAGTACAGATAGACAGATATGGATTAGGTTAAATTAGTTAGATTAAGCCGCCATATCCTCATGAGATATTCTGTATCTGGCGGCGGCCACTTATAGAAGGACCCTCCAGACTGGCCAACACTCATGTCAACTGGATGGTTGAAGGATGGAGTTCAACGGGCCGGGCCCGGACCCCTCTTGAAAAACGAAGTGTGGGACCCGGATCCTCCGGCGTGGTAGGATAGACACACAGTCGAAGCGGATTATAAGGGAATCGATGGGACCTACACTTTTTGTCCCTTATTATTTTATTCCCCCAATAATGGTTGGAATTGGCCCCGCCCTTTTAGTAATCTCCCTGATTGGAAAGGGGGCGTAAAATATGTTAAAAAAAATATTTGTAGTTTCGGACATATTGAACTTCCAAATTGGCGTCATTGTTGTTATATGTGATATCTGGTATCTCCACAAGCGGGGTATCTAATAGTCACAGTCATAATTGATCAGTGTGATCTCGAAGAAAATTCTAGTTATTTTTTTTTCGATTTGTTTTCATCATTTTAAGATTTGCCCAAATAAATGGCTGCCCCAATTAATAGGATACATTTTGCTTAAATAAGAAAAGCAAGTAAAAAGAACAAAATCACTCCTTTTTATTAAAAAAAACTTTTTACATAAATTTCCACGTAATAAATACTGTACTTGTAAAACTTTGTCTGCTCGCTACTGCATCTAAATAATTGAGTTAATTTAAACCATTTTCAAGCTATATTTAGTTTTTTAAGAAGCTTTTTATTTAGAAATTTTTTATTTGCTGATGGATAGAAATTTTTTTAATTATTTTTATTTTATTGAAATTATTTCTATTATATTGACATTGACTATTAACAAATAGACACTGGCCCATCAAAAGAAAGGAGAATTGAATTTTTTTTTGCAAATTTTACGCCCCTTTTCAATCAGGGGCCCTAGTCTCGAGTTTATCGTGTTACAACGCATTCGTGTTAGCAGTATCACGTGACACCAACACGAATGCGTTGTAACACGATAAACTAGAGACTAGGGCCCCTGGCCTTGGTTACCGCTCTACGAGACTAGGACCCCAGGAAGATTACTAAGGGGCGGGGCCAGTTCCAACTACGGGCTGCACCCACAGCCACAGAGGGGGTCGGATGGTGAAGGACGGGGATCGCCGGCCGGGCCCAGCACTCCAAAAAACTTTTCAGGAATTACCAGACCCGGGTCCTCCTGCGTGGCACATCGATAGCGTTACCGCTCGGCTATCCGGCAGGAGAATTGAACATACAGGACCAACGCAGGAGAATTGAATATAGCTATACACAAAGTTGCAATCTAGCTTAAAAATGGTCAAGTTTGAATACAAGCGAAAAATTTTTGGAGTGGATGCCGAAGAATAAATCTATTCATCTTTCAGATGATAAATTATCAAATTATTCAGAAAAATATTTTTTACGCAACCGACAATGTTAATTTAATCAAGAGTGAATTCAAAAGATGCACTGAGAGGTCTCCCTAAAGAAACTAAGGAGTGACAAAACATTGCGAAACAACGTGATTTGTTGAACGCATCGATGGTTGAATAGCTGAGCCTTCATCTGTTCAATAAATCACGTTGTCTCTGACGTTACGTCATTCTTTAGCTTCTCCTGCGGAGATTTCTCAGAGCATCATCTGAATTTTCTTGCTCAAATATAAATTGATTTATCTTAATTGAAAAATGTGTAAATGCGTTTTTATGGCATTATAAAAATAATTGAAAAAATATTAATAATATACAGTAATGACAATTTTCAAAAGTATTTTATTTAGTTCTCTACACATTTTACTTCCATTGTCCAAAAATCTCATTTTCATGTTTTCTCACTTCGCTCTACATCAAACCAGTTTGCCGAAACTAACAGATTGGAACAAACTTTGCTTTAATAAAAATCTAGATTTCGTAAAAATAAAGAATATGTATTGTAAAGAATTTTTCATGAACTCTAATATATTATAGATAAATTCACTATAGTCAGCATTGATTTTATTTCGACGATTGTCACATTATAATATGTTGTATGAACTATGCGTCTATGAGTATTTAGGTTTTCTATATATAAAAAGCGATGCTTTGGAGTCTTTCTATTGATTATAAAACGGAGGTAGGTAGCCACATAATTATTGTGCATTATTTAGGCTTGTGTTTTATCTTCGGTCTTCTCTTTTTTTCGTCAAGATTTTCAATCTTGGAGATATAATTTCACTGATTATCCGTATCGTTTCCATTAATTATTATCAAGTTAAATTTATCTGAAATTTTAACTTTGGGAAGTCGCAGGTAATGTAGAAGAGGGCTGACATTGGTTAGGAATAGGTAACTGTCCATGCAAAAATAATGCGCTTTTTGGAAGTTTAAGAGCTTCATCGTAAGAAGGTGGCTGATCCATTTCCACATTGTGGCTAATGATGTATGGATATGGTGGCAAATCACTGGATTCGTCTGTACCCTAAAAAAATGGTGATATGTAAATATGTTTAATAATTTTTGTATTAAAAAAATTTTATTATATATAATAAAGATTGCCAACTCTCAGCTGTGAAAATTTCTAATAAATTAATCGTCTTTCTGAAAATGGCATTATGACCGATCCAATTGAATTTTTCTACCAAGTAAGATGAGTCTTGTTTTAAATTGGAAGAAATTTGAAAAAAAGTAACGAATTACTTCATTTTTGATTACATAATTTATCTTAAATAGAATACAAGATTTCTCAATTTCGATTCCATAAATATCCTTAACAGGTTTTTTCTCAAAGGAAAATAAAAACAATCAAATAACGTTGTTGGCAAAATAAAATTTTACCTGTAGGAATGATCCTACCGCCTGCCTTATAAATTGAGATACGTAATTGAAAGTTGGCAACCGAATTATTACCAGAGCCGGATTTGCATTTTTGGAGGCTCTAGGACGATCAAAGCTTTGGGGCCTCTAAAAATTCAAATCAGCTGTATCTAATTTTAAAGGTTCCTTACAACTTATAAGAAACCTTTAAAATTTTACTTTCTATCTAGCACTTTAATAAAAAAAAACCTTTTTTTTTTTTTTTATTAAAAGTTTATAAAAGTTGAAAACTGATTGATAGTTTTGGGGCTCCTAGAATCGCGGGGCCCTAGGACTCGGCCTATAGGTAAATCCGGCTCTGATTATTACTAATGTTTTTTTTCACTCACTGCATTTGTGTTTGTAAATCCCGGATTGTCATTCCCCGTTTGTCTTGAGGATCGATGACGGAATTCGGTTTTATTAAGCAATATTCTCCAGCAGATAATTAAAATCCAAAAGATTAAGTTCAGAAAGAGAAGTACTACTAGAATGCTAAAAATACAAAATTATATCATATTTAAATATAAGTATGAAAACATTTTCATGAAAATTAATAGAAAATTAAAATATTTCGAAATAATAATCGAAAAAAAATCTCTATTTCTCGGTCAAATCTAATCATGTTTACCAGCGGAAATTGTTTTTATTCGTAGGTCTTAAAACTTTAATAGAAATCTTTTCATTCTGTATCAGTTGATTGTTATTTTCTTTATATTGTATTTAAGTTTAACAGTATTTCAGTTAGTGAAATAGCCAAATTTTTTTCCATCACAGTTTTATAATAATAAATATAAGCAGCGCTGATATTCAGCCGGTATTCATCTGCACTACTATCTCGCGTGTCAAAATATTTAGATACCTCCGTATTTTTACCTTTAGTGAAAGAGATAGATGGCATACTCAGTTGTTGAAAAATGAAAGATGAAATGAGAAAAGTATGAGGAAAGAGAGAAAGGATTCTGCAAGAATTGTGACGAGTCATTAGACTTTTCATATCTGTGTTTCTTTTCATGTTTCGGAATAGTGTTTTCAAATTCCCGACATTTTGGAACCTTCGGGAATCGAGAACGGGAAATCATATTTCCTGAGAATTCCCGAAATAATATTTTTTATTTAATTTTCGTTGATCATCTGAAATAATGACTATAACAGTAAATATTAATAAAAGCCATAGCGAAGGTGGGGCAAACGGATTCGTGGACCCAGCGCAATCATTCAGAGGTTTCGAGACACTCCTATTTGTGAAAGGTCGGAACAAAAAATGAGTAAATAAAATTTCCTAAATGGAGATTGACCAGAATTTCATGACAATTGCATATCTTGCCTGAGAGCTAAACAAGGGTCACTATGGTACCCTTTTGACTAGATTTCTGTTACATTTCAGGTTTTCTCAAAATATAAACAAAGTAATTACTACAAACTTTATTTACCAAATTTATAGTATACAGTGGGATTTTACGTATATCACACAATGTATACATCAAATTCGGGTTTGTCCTGTAACATATACATTATTCGATGACAAAAGCAATTCATCATGTACTGTAAGGTAAGAATAGAAAATTGTATTTTGGAATGCGATTTTTCTCATTCATACTTGATTTTATCTTACTCATTATTGAATAATGTATAAATCAATTTCAAATGATTAATTTTTATTAAAATCCTCAAGTTTTCATTTATCATAAAAATTAAAAAAAAAATAAATTATAAAATATATAAGTTAAGAAATTTTAGCTACATCAAACAAAATAATAATAATTAATAGATGGATAAAGAGAATAAGAAGATTACAGTTAAACTAAAGTAAAATGTTTAACATAAAAATGTATAGAACATATACTGTAGCCTATGCAGTAATACGAGTATAGCATACAATAGAATTTTAATTAATGTAAAGTTTTTAAATTAATTGCAAATCAAATACTGTTCCAAAAATTAATAATCAACAGATAAGGTTTATAAAAGCCTCTGTCAACAGCAAGTTAATTGTTTCCTAGCATAATGAGCAGTTTTTCTAACAAGATGGTAGCCTATATACGTAACACAAATATTAACAAATTTCTTGTATTAAAAACTGGAAAGTATGGAGCTGGATTCCGGCTACATCGATATGGTTAAAATTCCATAAATTACATGTTTCCACAAAGAAATTAAACTACAGTGGTGCCTTAGTTAACGACGAGCGGCTGTAAGACAAAATGTCTTGGTTAACGACGCAGGCTTTGGATAACGAGTCCTGATTATGTGAACTTCCGACAAAATAGAACTCTGTAATACCATGGACACACTACACGTTATCGGCGGTTATCTGTAACGTCCGTCATCATACCGGCCTTTAGCGGAAGAATACTGAACACATTGGTATTCCAAACGGCAGTTAAAAATAATGCATTGTGGGATGGTAAACGAAAACGGTGAATTATGGGATACTATACTACTATTGAATTGTGGGATATATTGTTGTTTGGATAAACTGTCAAATTCATTTTTTATTTCTTCTACTGATCTGTTGACACCAATGCTTTCGTTTCCCTTTCATCCCACGAAACCCTTTTCTTTTTGACTGCTTGTCTGAGTTGTCTCTGTAGTTTTCTCTTTGAGACGGAGATTGACGTCACAAACGGAGTTGTGGGAACTCCGTTACTGAAACGGTGTTCTGCGGCTGCGAAACGTCCGTTATCTGGACGGAAATCGGACACACTACAAATCCTAACTACCGTTAAGACAATAACGTCCGTTATCTCTGCTAGTGTGTCCGGGGTATAAGGGTGGATTCACACTGCGTCCGACTCGAGAGTCGGACCCGACTTGTAGTCGTGTTTCTATAGCAACCGACCCGATTGATACGACTATACGTCGGAATCGGACCGATTCGGAAAGTTGAATATTTCGAAATCGAGGCCGAACAGTCGGATAGCAGCCACCAATAAGAATCTTCCATATTAAAAGACGTCGCTGCTACGTAATTATTTAGTTTAATGCTTTTATTTTACCGCAAAGTTTTTTTAATAAATATACGTTATACCGATTATCACATAACTTCCTGGATGGAACATTTCGATAACTTTTCATATTCTTATACATTCATCTAATTGATATAATAATTTATTTAATAAACTTCAATGATTTATATGATTATAATCAAAACTATATTACTTCAACATCAATAATGTAGATTTTGAAACTATTTCAAATAATGTATCATCCAATATTTTCGCCATTTTCTTTTAAAATTAAACTGTAGCTATATAACAGCTATCTTATTTAGTTGAGCTTGGGTTCCTTAAGAGACAATTTGATTGGCTACGAGTAGTCGGCTGCTGCCGTATGTGAATGCTACAGCCGACAGTCGGATAAGTCGTTCACGATTACAAGTCGGGTCCGATTCTCGAGTCGGACGCAGTGTGAATCCACCCTAATCGTGATCGACTTGTCCGACTGTCGGCTGTAGCATTCACATACGGCAGCAGCCGACTACTCGTAGCCAATCAAATCGTCTCTTAAGTAACCCAAGCTCAACTAATCAAGATAGCTGTTATATAGTTACCGTTTAATTTTAAAACAAAATGATGAAAGTATTGGATGATGATACATTATTTGAGATAGTTTAAAAATATACATTATTGATGTTGAAGAAATGTAGTTTTGATTATAATCATATAAGTCATTGAAGTTTATTAATGTCCGATATATCAATTAGATGAATGTATAAGAATAAGAATAGTTATCGAAATGTTCCATCCAGGAAGTTGTGATAATCGATATAACGTAAATTTATTAAAAAGACTTGTCGGTGAAAATATATTTTGCTACTGCTGAAGTTAATGAAAAGCATTAAACTAAATACTTACGTAGCATCGATGTCTTTTAATATGGAGGTTTCTTATTGGTGACTGCTATCCGACTGTTCAGCCTCAATTTCGAAATATTCAACTTTTCGAATCGGTTACTATAGAAACACGACAACGAGTCGGACCGGTGTTGGTCGGACGCAGTGTGAATCCACCCTAAAACAGCTCGTCATCGCATCACTTGATTCGTTAGCTCAATTGTTAATTGTTATATTTTTTGCTATAGAAACACGACAACGAGTCGGACCGGCGTTGATCGGACGCAGTGTGAATCCACCGTAAAACAGCTCGTCATCGCATCACTTGATTCGTTAGCTCAATTGTTAATTGTTATATTTTTAAATCACAATCAGTTCAAATCCGACAATAACTTATTAAAAATTAATAAAATTATAACCATATAAAAATATATTTAAGTAAATGATTAAACAATATCATTATTAAAATTATAACCATATAAAAATATATTTAAGTAAATGATAATTAACACAATAATGAAAGCAAATTATTTAATTAATTAAAAATAGACGTGCAACAGCAGTAATGAAAACAAATTAATTAATTAAAAATATATGCGCAACAGTTCAGTTTTTAGTTTCTTAAAGATGATTTCTAGACAATTATTATTTAAAATCAGTGAACAAAGTCTGATTCTATTGTTTGTTTATATTATATATTACTTGACACCTGCGAGTGGTGTTACGTCGCAGTTTCCGATTCCATTAAAAGAAAAATAAACGTCTGTCCGAGATCCTACAGTTCATATAGACCAGTGTTTCCCAACGTGGGGCCCAGGCCCCACAAGAGAGCAATTTGATTTTTCAGGGGGCAATTCGAGAATGATTTATTAACAATGAATTTTTTTCATTTCTTTTGGTTTTAGGCGCAATATATACAGTATATAATTATATTGTGACATACACATTATTAAAATTAAAATCAGAATGTATACAGCAGTTGTGAAACTTTATTTGTTGTTTTTTCATATTAATATACTGTATATTATTATTATTTTTTAACATTTTTTAGTGATTTCTTCCTCAGTACTTCCAACTGTCCTTTTATTCTTTTATTTTTCTGTTTCATGATGTCATGTTTTTGGAAGTCTGTTTAGGCCAAGTTAATAGCCTTTTAGGCTTTCTCCACGTGAATAGAGTTGACTTTTTGATTAATAAAAATTATATTCACAGGGGGCATCGGGATTTTAGAGATGCTTAGGTGGGGCATGGCCAAAGAAAGTTGGGAACCACTGTTATAGACAATAAATCAGCGAGCGCATATCACTGTTCGTTTGCCATCAAAAGGCAAAATAAAATCTCATCTGTATAATAATCGTTGAATCTATAAGCTGCTAATCAGTGTTTACGGGTTCGTTTGTCAAAAAACTCCGAAGTGAGCCCAATTGTCCTTCTGGTGAAGACTGATAATTGAAAACTGTTTCACGAACAATTCATTTATAAATGTTATTTTTTTTTGTAGAAAATATAATAAATAAATGATATTTTCCATATTTTTAGGACATTTTAAAAGAGTTTTTTCTGCATTTTTAATATTTACTATGGTTGTGGGGAGGAGCCGGAATAAATTAATCAATTTTCGCCTTGGATAACAACGGTAATCCTTACCGTCGATAGCCAAGGCACCACTGTATATAGTTTATTAGTAATTATGTGATTTGCGATTTATAAATTTGCATTTATCGCTATCAAAATGATGGTTGCGCAAATAGACCAGACGCTCAAATGAATCTTTCTCGCTGTTTGCGCAAGTGAGTCAGTTGCGCTAATGAACCCAAATAAAATCTGCACAGTATTTCGAATACAGTGAAACCCCGATTTTGAAACTTTTCGGGGACCGGCCCAAACATTTTATTAAGAATATTAATAAAATGGTAAATACAGTGAAACCCCAATTTTGAAACTTTTCGGGGACCGGCCCGAAAATTACAGTGAAACCCCGATTTTGAAACTTTTCGGGGACCGGCCTGAAAAGTCGGAACGGGGAAACACACGAAGCCGGAAACTCTGATGACGTCATAATAAAAAAGTTATATAATTAAAACGTAGGAAGACGGAAAGTTTTACATTGCATGTATAGGAAAATGCTCGGACTTCCGAAAACAAAATTTTACATTGCAAGTATAGGAAAATGCTCAGACTTCCGAAAATAGACATTAAAGCGGGAAAGTCAAGGGAAAGTTTTACATTGCATGTATAAGAAAATGCTCGGACTTCCGAAAATAGACGTTTAAAGCGGGAAAGTCGTACGATACGGGAACGCACGCGAGGGTTTCACTGTATTTTATAATTTTTTGTATCTGCGTGGTAGTTCCCATTATCAACATAATCAACGAAGTTCACATAATCAGGAGTCATTAACCAAAGCGTGCGTCGTTAACCAAGACAGGTTTGTCTTGAATATAAAATTCGTTCATTTAAAGATAACTTTATCAACAGAAAACAATAGATGCGAGAAACATTTTAATAATGTAGAATACAGTATTTCGAATATTAGTCTTGAATATAAAATTCGTTCACTTAAAGATAACTTTATCAACAGAAAACAATAGATGCGAGAAACATTTTAATAATGTAGAATTGAACTGTTTTAGGGTTAAAACTAAAATAGATATTATTTTAAGTACTTTTGAGTGTGGTATTTCTTCTCTTAAAATATTCCAATTATCAGATTTAACAGAATGCATTATTCAAAAACATATTGCCCTGTTTAAGGAGTTTGAGATATGCAGGTGCACAAGTCTTTTGTTTTTATACTGGATATATATATAAAAAAAAAAATTAAATAATTTTGTAAAAAATTTCATTTATAGTTTTAATAATTCAAAATTCTCATATCAAATCAATACTTATTTTCCTCTAGTTATTCTATTTATCATGTTACATGCATTCATATACTGTGTGTCAAATTTAAGCATTGTGTGATTTTGACTAATTTAGAAATTTTTGGAACAGATTAACTAAATAAGAGACCTACTCTATTTTGAAAATTGAAATGATTTGAAAATCAGTAATTAAATTAATTTAAAATTTAACAATTTAATTTTTAAGAAAATTCCAAAACTGGAATTATGAAATCAGTTAAAATATCAAGAAAATGATTATGAAAACGAATAAGGATAAAAAGTTAAAAAAAAAACAATTAAATTATCCAAATAACATGCCAATTGAAACAAAAATTATTGCAAACAAATATGTTATACTGTTGAATGTATTTAATGTTCTTAAATTATACTTGAACTGGCAAGGGTGCCTGATGTTACCTGGGAATTTCAGGTGTATAATATAATTTGTGGCAACTTTTATGTCATCAAGATGTTGGCACTCTTGCTAGTAAAAAAAATACTTTAATTTACATGAATTTATAGATCATTTCAGTGTGAATTAAGATGCAAAATTACACAGGATACTTTTTGCCACTGCCACTTTTAGGGGCCTAACACAGGCTAACTAACTTCCTTGGTTGGATTGAAAGTTAGAGGAATACCATTCAATGTGCCAGACACAAACTCTGTTGATTTATAAACTTTATGAATAAGTTTACAATAAATCATGCAGAAGTATACATATGTAATTTCTCCATATATTTAATTTATTATAGCATTTGGATGGCTGATCATGATTACTCCCAATGATGATTTATTATAGATTGATATCATTGTAATATCATGCATATCATTTGTGATGTCATCCATTGTATGCCACAATTATGTCTTATAGCTCATTATAAGATTTAGAATATGATATGCATGATATTACAATGATATCATTGTGATGTCATCCATTGTATGCCACAATTATGTCTTATAGCTCATTATAAGATTTAGAATCCATTGGCTTTTTGTGTCCAATTTTACCATTGTCTTTATCAATTTATTTAACCAGTGTATTATGTCATGATGACATCAGAATGGCGATATGATGTCATAGTTACATCACAATGTCATGGTGAGATTACCCGATTTTACATCATCATGACATCATGCAACAAAAACATTTTATGATGTCATCTATTGTTATGCCATCAATGACTTCACACCAATGTTGCTATGATGCCATCCTGAATTCGAACATCATTTTGAAGGATTTAAATGAAGGCATTTTCGTTGCCACCTCTAGTGCCACTGGGACCTCATCCCTGGGGCTATCTTAATCCAGGATAGCCTATATTGCCCACAGAAGTGTAGGAAATCTTTAGGCCAGAATTGGTCCTGAGGATATTGGATAGCCTATATTGCCCACAGAAGTGTAGGAAATCTTTAGGCCAGAATTGGTCCTGAGGGGTTAAATGGTACAAGAAGCCTTTGGAGAACATCATATATACAGACATTTGATTGTAGTCATATCATGATGATGTCATTGCAATGTGATGCCAGCATGTCATCAGTTATTGTTACATCATCACGACATCACACTCAATTATCCTGACATCATCTGTTGTTACATCACAATGATATCGTAGGTGCAAATATGATGCTGTCCTAAATCAAGCAAAATTTGAAGTACCAAATACTAGTCAAATCTCCCCCTAGTGGAATAAGTCTGAATTAAATTTTTCTAACAATTTTCAAATCAAAGCTATGGTGCCACCATCTATTGAGTTAATAATTACTTAAATTTATAATTTTGCACTAAGGTGGTGCATTGATTAAATAATAATTATACTATATATATATAATTATATATTATTTCAGGAAAATTAATTTTAAAATGATAATAATTACTAGATGGCACCACCTTAGTCCAAAATTCTAAATCTAATTAATTATTAACTCAATAGATGGTGGCACCATAGCTTTGATTTAAAAATTAATTGTTAGAAAAATTTAATTCAGACTTATTCCACTAGGGGAGGTTTGGCTGTAATATTTGGTTTGATTTGAAAGGTAATTTCCCTTAAGTGTATATTTGAGTATATTTTGAAGTACTTATATGTGGTATTCTTCTTATCTAAAATGCCCCATTCCCTGAAGCATTTTGCAAATTTCATAATTTTTTGGATAATCTGGAGTCAGTCCTTCCTCCATTCAAAATTTAAAGTTCCTAGCTTGACCAAAAGTGCCCAGATGATATATACAGACATACACATATAGATAGTCTGTTACCGCTATCGTTTATACTATAGATTATAATCAACTAAGCAGTTATACTTATTTAGATAATACTTCTGTTTTTGATTATTTAGTCCAATGTCATAATTTTCATAAAGAGAAGAACACACTGAATAAGAAAAACAATTTATTTTAAAATACAAATAAAATTACAAACAGTTTCATATTACAAAATTACTCTTGACATAGTTCTAGAGAATAAGATTCATATACTGTATCTAGATAGTGCAATATTCATAGATAAAGCAATTCGTTATAACAAGCCAAATATAACATTGATTGATAAAAAAAAAACAAAAAATTATATACAGTATTTTTGTAGACATGCAATCCCAAATAGTTTAACTTAAAATCAACATACATTGCAAAAATTCCTAAATATATTTTATGTATATCAAAGACCAGTAGCATATACTATTATACTTCTTTTCTAGGTTATTCTGATATTATACTTATAGTCCAAAATTCAAGCACTCAGCACTTATAACAGGATACAATATTTTATTTCTTTTGAAAATAACAAAATTTTTTCAAATAAACAGAATATTCTTAGTTTATACTAAAAACAGTGCTTATAATTCAAAAAATTGAAATTAGAGAGTATGGAACAATATTTTAAACTGTCATCAACAATATACTGTAACATAACAAAGTGCACATTACCATAGAGACCAGAGTCAACCAGAAATTATAAAATATCATTAAAAAATATTTTACAAAAATATTGTTGGTATAATAATGTTAAACAACAAATTTATGTTGCTGTCTATTATATTATATATTAAAATATTAATTGTAATATATTGCCTTTCTTATGATGATCTTAACTTATTGTTACACTATTTCCTTGCATTGCTAATTGTACTTGTTTCAAGTTTATTAATAATGTTGGCATTAGATAATTTTCCTTTAAAAATTTCGATACAAATATAATATAATATTTATAAATTTTGATACATTTAGCAAGCTTCCCTTTAGATGATTCACTAATGGTTTTTATTAGTTTTGCATCCCATTTTACAGATACATGCAAGATATTCTTTGCTGTGAAAGTATTGTTCATAAAGATTTGGATTCCACATTGTCTTTATGCTCTTTTAATCTTGTTGCTATTTTTATTCCTGTAAAATCTATAATATTTCATTGTTATCTGTCTTGTTATTTACTAATAGAATTTCATTCATTCCTGGTTTCTGTATGTTTCAGTTGTCTTTTATCATTTAATTAGAATGAATATGTTTTTCTTCTACTATAAGCCAGATTTTGCTTTATATTTCTGTCATGTTTATATTCAACAATGATCTACTGTCTGTCTTTCTTCTTTGATAGCATCACTTTTTTCTGGTTACTTCTATCATAATTTCCATGTTATACACATTTTTATCTCTTATCTCATTATATTCTCTTCATTCCTTTCAAGATGATCCAATCTAATTTATTAACCTCTTGTGTGGTACAGTCAAAGCTGGTTATATGGGAATCAATGGGACCTACACTTTTTTATCCCTTATAAGCGATGTCCCTAATATAAGAATGTGCAACAAATCCAGCATGTCATCGGGTGGGCAAAGTAATCATTGAAGAGTTTTCAACTAGGATTGTTATTTTGGTTTTAACCGAATATCTGTGTGAGGAAGTTAACTTTGACCTGTATTATTTTTATTTTATTATACACTCTATTATTTATCGTTATTTTCTTATATGCTAACGTATTATATTTTAGTTTAAAAGTTAACTTACTTCCACCTTCTCCGTCGTAGTTGGCAATCATGTGATACGGAATCGGAACCCGTATCC
>AYEL01080508.1:0-23926 GCA_000484575.1 Olivierus martensii
AATCGTGTGACCGTTCTTGGACTGCTCCTCGTTCGGTTTTACTAACCGAAAATTAACGGTAATTTGTTAATTGACATCATAAAAGGAGCTTTGTTAGTAAGACTGATTTGTGTTTACAATTCGCACTAATCGAATCTTTTCTCGCACTAACCGAATAACGGTATCAATTTTTTAAGTCGCGCTAATTGAGGCCTATCTGTATTTGTTTAATAGTTATTTAAACACCGTCGAGAGCAGTTAGGATTTTCGGTTTTTAGTTTTATTTTGTATAAAGTTTACTTACCAGAGTACTTTTAATTACAGCATAATCATTTTCAGCAGTTCTGACATTCATGATAGTTCATTTTCAGCAGTTCTGACATTCATTTTTGATTGTTCAGTAGTTTTCTTCTGATTCTAGCATGTTTCTAATTGTTTACCTCTAATTTATTAGTTAATTATTTGAATTCTATTTAAATTTATTTTATTTGTTTTTTTAATGTAAGTGAAGAGGATCTATTCTAGGATCAAAAACATTCCTTAATTAATAAAGTATTTAAAGTTTACTGCTTGTAGTGCTTTGTCATAGTGGACTTTTAGAGATATATATTCCATTAGAAAATTCTTGTAATTTACTCTAAAATGACTTTGTTTTGATTTACATCACAAGAGCTGATTTGATTGTTTTGTTCTAGCCAAGCTGTTGCTTTTGATATTAAATCATTCTTGTAAGTATTTTATGTTTCAATCCTTATGTGGTGCCATGGCCATTTTCCATCTTATAAATTCTGCTTCCTTTCAGCTCTCCAGAATTGGCTCTACTTGTGTTTCCATACTTTCCTATGAAGATGATTTGTTGATCAATTTATTTGGACCTTTATTTGGTGGTCAAAAAGTTCTGAGGATATCAGTGATTCATGCAGTGACATATAGTTAAAATGGATGCTGTACCATTGTTCTGTGTGTCACTGAGGTTATCCACAGAAAATTGTACTACTATCTACAAACTCTAGATTTGTACTTATATATAGTTGCAGAAAGCAAAAATTTTAAATACCTACAATATAGGTAATTATAGTTAATTACCTATATTGTTGGTATTTAAAATTTTATGTAAATAACAATATAATTTCCCAATATAAATATACAAATAATACTCTCTATGAATACAAAATAATTTTCCATCTTTGCTTAACTAATAATTGCTCCTGATGTGATGGTAACTTTTGAACATTATAATATTTTTTATATAGTATATACACCAGGAATATAAGAAATTGTCCAAATGCGAACATATATTTCAGATTTAATGTTAAAAACAATTAAATTTGTCATTTCTCAAATATTAATCACTAAGCTCTTAGCAGTCAGTTTTTGGCTACTTAAGGGTTTAGTGATTAATATTTGTGTTTGAGTAGTTTTAATGACTAGTATAATATTGCCATGTTTCTTTTAATGTTTGAATGTATTTTTTCATATAAACTTTATTTTCTAGGAGACTTGTAAAAAATTACCAGCCAAAGAAAAAAGATGAAGAAGAATATCAGTTAGTATAATTTCTATAATTTAATAAAAAAGTAAATTGTATTGTTTAAGTATGTATATTATATCAAAGAAAATTTACAAGTGGAAAATCTTAGCTGACAGGTTGAAGGATACAGATCAAAGATGACTTATTCACTAAATTTTAAAAATTTGATTAGTTTTTGTATTTTATTATCTCTCTAAACAGAAATATTGTTTATTTTCTAATAGTTTTAGGAAATAAACAATTTTATAACATTTTTTGAAGATAGAATTTAGTTTAATTTTTAATTTTAAAATTAGTTTTAATATTACTCTCAAAAAATTCAATTGATTTTTTTGTGGATTAGTTATCTCTGATATATAACTTTTCAGATTTTCATTCCAGAGTATTTAATATTAAGTATCTTTATTGTTGAATATAGTTCATTCGTATTGTTTTCTCATTGCATACACTGTTGCAAAAAAATGATGTACCTCTAAAAAATAGAACGAGAACTGTGAAATTTGGTATACAAATGCTTTTCAGTTAGATATACAAATGATGAAAATTTCATTGCCAATGAATGCACAGGGTATTTCATACATCTCATTTTTATCAATGCTTTATAAAAGTAAAAATAAAGAAAATATTATATAAAAGTTAAATGTATGATATAGTTTCATTTGGATGGAAAAGTCTATAGCAAAAATAAATATAAGTTATATAAAAAAAAACTATTTTCTTTTTATAGTACTTCCCAATCATTGACTTATTAAATTATTGGACTGTTCCAAGCCCAGCCATGAGCTATTCATACCTATGGTCACTCATAGCTTGAGAAGCACTGCTCTACAATTAGATTGTAGTAACTTCTCAAACTATCTGATGTGGTAAACTGGTAAACTTTTTCCCCATTGTGCCTGGAACTTGTATAAGATTGCATGGGTAGAGATATCAATCAGGGAAGTAGAGCAAATAGTACTGTTGACCTTTGAACAGACTGTAAACTGATTTTAGGTATGTCAATGACATTTTTTTATATGTAAATACAGGGACAGGATGGTTGAACCCCATGACGTGTTCAGAAATAATGCTTATGGTCACTCCCGTAATGTTGAACAAAAAAGTAATGAGCAGGTACATTTTTTTAGATGCAATAATTACAATGAAGAGTAGTACTTGTAATAATTTTTTTCTGTAAACTTATATCTGTTATAATCCTTGTCTGATCAAATGACCTGATGAAATTTAAAAAATTGACATTCTAATAAGTTTACAGAAAAAAATTATTACATCTGTTATAATCCTTGTCTGATCAAATGACCTGATGAAATTTAAAAAATTGACATTCTACTCATAGTTTTGAAAAATGTTTATCCACTGCAGGAATGATTAAGATAGATGAGAAGAAATTAATATATCCTTGAACAAGATGCAAAACATAGATACACTGGTGGATTTAGGCAGCTAGTATAAAATGTAAAGTCAAGAATATTGAAGGAATGTGAAAAGTTAGGTTAGTCCCTAGTCATAATATTGATGCCCCTAGGTGTTCTCAGGCAGAGAAGTTTATGAGTTCCTTACCATTCGAGTAGGTCAAGGGTGATTAGAGATGGGGTTGGGAAATAAGTTGGTTCTTGCTTTGTGAGATTCCGGCCATTAGCTAACCTCACGATGATAACTCTTAAATAGGTGAGATTCCGGCCATTAGCTAACTTCACAATGAAACCACAATACTAACTTAACACTAACTGTTTAAGAAATATTTATTTTCAGATTTTACACCATATTTTTACATCATTGTTCATCATTTAAATTAATAACTTACATCATTGTTCATCATCTATCTTAGTGTAAGACAATGAATAACCACAATACTAACTGTTTAAAAAATATTTATTTTCATATTTTACATCGGTGTTCATCATCTAAATTAATAATTTACCAGGAATTTTATCTCATACCATCATCAAACCAACTGCCAAATCGAAACCAAAAGAGCTTAACACTAACTGTTTAAGAAATATTTATTTTCATATTTTACATCATAACTAACTGTTTAAGAAATATTTATTTTCATATTTTACATCATTGTTCAAACTGTTTAAGAAAAATTTATTTTCATATTTTACATCACTGTTCATCATCGGCCATTAGCTAACTTCACAATGAATAACTACAATAAACTTAACACTAACCATTAGCTAAGTTTCACGATGAATAACCACAATAAACTTAACACTAACCATTAGCTAACCTCACGATGAATAACCACAAACTTAACCACTAACTTCAGTTTAAAAGAAAAATTTATTTTCATATTTTACATCATTGTTCATCATCTAAATTATTAGCTAATCTCACGATGAATAACCACAATACTAACTTAACACTAACTGTTTATGATATTCTGGCCATTAGCTAACTTCATGATGAATAACCACAATACTAACTTAACACTAACTGTTTAAGAGAAAATCCACGATGAATAACCACAATAAACTTAACACTAACTGTTTAAGAAATATAGGATGAAATAACCACAATACTAACTTAACACTAACTGTTTAAGAAATATTGATGAATAACTACAATAAACTTAACACTAACTGTTTAAGAAATATTTATTGAATAACCACAATAAACTTAACACTAACTGTTTAAGAAATATTTATTTCCACAATACTAACTTAACACTAACTGTTTAAGAAATATTTATTTTCAGATTTTACACCATATTTTTACATCATTGTTCATCATTTAAATTAATAACTTACATCATTGTTCATCATCTATCTTAGTGTAAGAAAAATATTTATTTTCATATTTTACATCGGTGTTCATCATCTAAATTAATAATTTACCAGGAATTTTATCTCATACCATCATCAAACCAACTGCCAAATCGAAACCAAAAGAGCTTAACACTAACTGTTTAAGAAATATTTATTTTCATATTTTACATCATGTTTAAGATATTTTTATTCTCATACAATGAATAACCACAATACTAACTGTTTAAAAAATATTTATTTTCATATTTTGTTGTTGTTCATCATCTAAATTAATAACTTACCAGGAATTGCGTCTCATACATCATTGTTCATCATCTAAATTAATAACCTACCAGGAATTGCATCTCATACCATCATCAAACCAACTGCCAAATCGAATCCAAAATAGCAAATCGAAAGAGGAAGTTCAGCACAGCTTTTATGCAGGGGTAATAACTTACCAGGAATTGCATCTCATACCATCATCAAACCAACCGCTGAATCGAAACCAAAAGAGCAAATCGAAAGCAGAAGTGGAGCACTGCTTTATTACTTACCAGGAATTGCGTCTCATATCATCATCAAACCAACCGCCAAACTTACCAGGAATTGTCCTCATACCATCATCAAAATCGAAACCAAAATAGCAAATCGAAAGCGGTTATCATCATCAAACTAACTGCCAAATCAAAACCAAAATAGCGAATCTCATCATTGTTCATCATCTAAATTAATAACCTACCAGGAATTGCATCTCATACCATCATCAAACCAACTGCCAAATCGTCACAGGAATTGCGTCTCATATCATCATCAAACCAACCGCCAAATCAAAAGGAATTATGTCTCATAGCCATCAAAAAACCAACCACCAAATCAAAAGCAGAAGTTGAGCGCCGTTTTTATGTCGCTCAATCACAGATTGTGTCTCATATCATCATCAAACTAACCGCCAAATCAAAACCAAATTTGCATCTCATACCAACATCAATCCAACTTCCAAATTGAAGATATCTTAGAATTATTGTGACCATATTTTACATTATTGTGTTCACCATCTAAATTAATAACTTACCAGGAATTGCGTCTCATACCATCCATCCTAAATTAATAGACTACCAGGATTGCGTCTCAAACCATCATCACACCAATTAATTATTACTTACCAGGAATTGCGTCTCATATCATCATCAAACCAACCGCCAAACTTACCAGGAATTGTATCTCATACCATCATCAAACCAACCACCAAATAATCCAAAATAGCAAATCGAAAGAGGAAGTTCAGCACAGCTTTTATGTGAATCGAAACCAAAAGAGCAAATCGAAAGCAGAAGTGGAGCACTGCTTAAATCGAAAGCAAAAGAGCAAATCGAAAGCGGAAGGTGAGTGCCGGTTTTACGTCGCTCAATCACATCCATTTTTTTGCTCTAGTGTAATCACTCTAACCTGTTCTTTTTTTTTTGTTTCATGTTTTATCATCAAAAGTGTTCTTTCTTTTATCCATTTCGATACTTTTGAAAGAGAAAATTCTGTACTATACTGTATATATACGATAACAAAGCTGAATAATGTAATGTTAAATAGCTAACGGCAAAAAGCCCATCTTTCTGGTGTTTCATGTTAATGTTAAATAGCTAATGGCAAAAAGCCCATCTTTCTGGTGTTTCACCAAAGCCAAGTGACAAAAAAAAGCCCATCTTTCTGGTGTTTCACCTCTTCAAAGCCAAGTGACTGCCATCTTTCTGGTGTTTCACCCCTTCAAAGCCAAGTGACTGTTCTTGAATCTTTCTGGTGTTTCACTCCTTCAAAGCCAAGTGACTGTTCTTGGACTGCTCCTCGACCGGTTTTACTAACCGAATATTAACGGTAATTTGTTAATTGACATCATAACAGTTTTACTAACCGAAAATTAACATTAATTTGTTAATTGATATCATAAAATGGGATGGACCTTTGTTAGTAAGACTGATCTATGCTTACAACTTGCATTAAAATGGACCTTTGTTAGTAAAACTGGTCTATGCTTACAACTCGCATTAAGGACCTATGTTAGTAAGACTGGTCTATGCTTACAACTCGCATTAATCGAATATTTAAGATCAGTCTATGCTTACTACTTGTATTAATCAAATATTTGCTCGCACTTACTGTAAAACGGTATCATTTTTATAAGTCGCACTAATCGAAAATAGTGTTATTCGAAATCGCACTAATCAAGGCCTACCTGTATTTTAAATTAAATTCTGCATTTCTATATTAAAATGCTGAAGATGTAGTGTAATTCCAAAAATGTTATATTTTGGCTTTTAGGGAATAAAAAGTGTTTGTTTTCATAAATTTTACTGCTCTTAAGTGTTAAATTATCAGTTTTATAAAGTTTCTAATATAATTAGTTCAATACTCAAGACAAACAGCTCTACAGCAGGAAAAATTTATTCCTATATTATAAGATAAATTTATTTTGTGTGTGATATTTACAGGTAGTCTTTGAATTAGGCAAGTGTTTAGTTCCAAGAATCTTGAACTCCACTGTTTAAGTCAGAATAAGTCTGTTTAAGTTAGAAATTAGAAATACCCAAAATTTATGGATTGCCCATTATCAAGTGTGTGTGATATTTACAGGTAGTCTTTGAATTAGGCAAGAGTTTAGTTCCAAGAATCTTGAACTCCACTGTTTAAGTCAAAATAAGTCTGTTTAAGTTAGAAATTAGAAATACCCAAAATTTATGGATTGCCCATTATCAGTATTTATTATTATTATTCCACTTTATCATAATAAACTTAACAAACACAAAAATACAAGAATTAAACACAAAGGATGCTTTCCATATATCAGGCTATTGGGTAGGAGAATTGAACCCAGATCAATTGCATTGGTCAAAATTAGAATTTATCAGTGACATTGCTATCATAAATACAAGTTGGTCTTAAATCAAGGATTATCTGTATAACAGTTATATAGGGCTTTTGATAAAAAAGAATCATCTATTTCAATACACAAATAATAGTTAAAATACATACTTAACTAGGGGGAATATAAATAATTATTAAAATTACAGTTTGATTCTAAATTATTATGCTAGAGATTAATTTTGCATGGAATATTTGATTTTTAGATATTTTCTTAGTTATATTCAACATTCTAGTCCTCTAGTTAGTTTCAATTAGAATATACATATATCATCTAACTTTTATAAAGAAAAACAAGTTAAAATATTTAAAAAACAGAAATTCAGCATGCTTGGAGCATTGCTATAGCTACTAAATGATCACTAGAAATAAAATAGTTGCCTAGCAACAGTAACATTGCCAAAGAAGGTACTATTGTATACTAAAGAGGATGATTTTTTTTATGTCGAAAAATGTTATATAATTGTAATAATTTGTATGTTATTATACCAGGATAAATTTTTCTTGCTGTACAGTTGTTTGTTTTGAGTATTAAATTATTTTGATCAGCAGAATATTTTAGCATAAGTATATTTAATATAATTAATTTCTAAATATAGATTTTCTTCATATAAATCATTTTTGCAAGTAATGAATGAAATGAATGATATTGCTAAACAACATGAATTAATTGGAGAAAATTTTACAAGTGAAATAGTTAAAGAAATTAGTGGATTAGTTAAAGAATTGAAAGAAGAAAGGAAAAAGGTAACTAGTTTATATTATTTTTTAAATTGTTGTTTTCCAATATTTTGTTATATTTTTTCAAATATTTTCTGATATTTAGTTTATGCAACATTTTTGAAAAAATCTGATGTACTTAGAAATTGAAATACAGTACTGAATTCTAAAATTTTCCAGATTTTATAGAAATGCCACTCATTGATATCATCATTGACAAAAATATCAAGATGGATATGAAATGATAAACAAAGAAATTTAGCAAGCAATCTACTAATGAAAAATATTTTTTTTCTAAAGGATAAATATTTTTTTGTAAAATACTATTATAAAAATAATATACTTTTGAAAATTTATTGTTATAACTATAGGTTGTCAGATGCTCTTAATAGAAACAAAAATTTCATAGCAGAATGATTATAAGTGCAGTAAAGTATATAAAATTATTTCAGTACTTTTGGAGCAAAAATAACAGCAATATCTGAGTTACAAACAACTCAATTTACAAACAAAATTTACAAACGAATTATATTCATAATTAGAGGAGTGCCTATATTGTGATGACTAGAATAAATCCATTGTGTGTGTTATTGCTCCTTGTTTATTTTTAACTAGCAAGGGTTCCTGGTGTTGCTCAGGAATTTGATATATAATACAATTTGCAGCAACTCTTATGTCATCAAGATGTCATCACCCTTGCTAATAATAATAAATTTTAATTAGTTTACATGAAATTATATTAGTGTGAATTAAAATATCAAATCACATGGAATACTTTTAGTGGCAACTACTTTTAGAGCTTTACATAAACTAATGAATATCCATAGTGGATCAGCCAGTAACTGAAGGAATATTATTCAGTTGGCTGGGCATGGACCCTGTGGATTTATAGACTTTATTACTACATTTACAATATACCATACAGAAATATCATTTGCTCCTATATTTCATTTATTATAGCATTTGGAATCAGTTTGCTGATATCATGATTACGTCATTTCATTTGATTATGTCATAGTGACATTCAGCATCCAATGATATGACATCATTGGATATAATTCATTACATTCATATATACAGGGTGCGCCAGCTAAATCCGGACAAAATAGACAATTTAATTAAACAAAATTTTATTTAACAAAAAGAATAAAATTAGAAAATTATCATTTGCACATTAATTTTGGATCCCTTTAGATTAAAATTATCCAAAATTATATCATTTGAAAACAATAAAATTATCAAAATTATCATTTGCACATTAATTTGGGATGAAAATTATCATTTGCACATTAATTTTGGATCCCTTTAGATTAAAATTATCGAAATTATCATTTGCACATTAATTTTGGATCTGTTTAGATTAAAATTACTTCGATGTAATTCTTTCTGTCGAATTCCTTGACCGGAAACGATGACATGCCCTGTGCAATGCCTGCTTGTCCAGATTCGAAAATGCTGTCTCAATAGCGGCCTAGAGAGATGTCACATTAGGATGTCTCGACCTATTAGAGACCCATTCAACAATGCTCCATGCGTAGTAGTCCAAAGGATTCAAATCTGGACTGTTAGGAGGCAGAATTCTTTACGCAATGCCTGCTTGTTCAAGTTCGAAAACGCTGTCTCAATAGCGGCCTGGAGAGATGCCACATTAGGATGTCTCGACCTATTAGAGACTCTTTCGACAACTCTCCATATTTAGTAGTCCAAAGGATTCAAATCTGGCAGACCAAAACATATTCACGTTGTCTGACAACCAGTTTTGCACTAAATGTGAAACATCGACATTGTCTGACAACCAGTTTTGTACTAAATGACTGATGTGCGCCAGAGTTCTTTAGACCAAAACGTATCCATGTTGTCTGACAACCAGTTTTGTACTAAATGACTGGATGTCCATTCCTTTAGGCGCACCGTCCTGCTGGAAAATGTAGGGTCTTCCAGAAGTCACAGTTTCCATCCAAGGATGCTAATGTTTTCGGCTATACAGCCATCATCAGACTGTATAGCTGAAAGTACCTGAGATGTGTACATACAGCTGTGTGTACTTGAGATATCCTCCATTATTATGAATAACGCTAATGTTTTCGGCTATACAGCCATCATCAGACTGTATAGCCGAAAGTACCTGAGATGTGTACATACAGCTGTGTGTACTTGAGATATCCTCCATTATTATTATTTTGTTTGTCTTATCTGTTCATCTTCAATATGTTTTCTAGTTCTCTCATATTGATTTTGATCTTTGTGTTTCTTATTTTCTTTTCTTGTGTTTTATTTATCTCATTTCATTTTGTTTTAGCTCTTGTTTCTGTTCTTTTGTTCTCTTCTTTACTGCTTTGTTTTATTTTGCTCTATATTGTTTGCTATTGTATCACCTGCCCTATCCTTTCTTTCTGTTCTTTTTGTTACATGTTTTTTTGTGATTTTCATCCTTGTATTAGTGGCAGTCATAGATTGTCCTACCACATTATGCCATTTGGGCCTTTCCTTATCTTTGGCTCTTCTATATTTGGGATTGAAAATTGAAAACTATGGTTGCTATTGACTGATCTGTCATGGATATCTATTATAGTATTCTCATATTTCTGTTGTTCTAGAAAATTCAGAAAGGTTAAGTTGAATTACTAATCTCTTAGTCTTTCCTATCTTGCTTTTTCCATATATTTGTATGTATGGGGAGTGAATATGTTTACAGCTGTTTGTGTGAAAGTGGATGATTTTCATATATGTCAGATTTTTTTTAAACAAATTTGAACATTTATAAAAAATAAAAATTATTGAAATGAAGGAAAAACATGCAATAAATATATTTCAATAAATTTATGTTAGTTTTCAATTAATTATATGATCAACTTAATAAAAATTTGCATAATATTTCATTTTTGTTGATAATTTTATAAAATATGATCCAATTTTCTTCATACACAGGGTGCGCCAGCTAAATCTGGACAAAATAAACAATTTAATTAAACAAAATTTTTTAAAAAGGGAATAAAATTATCAAAATTATATCATTTGAAAACAATAAAATTATCAAAATTATCATTTGCACATTAATTTGGGATGAAAATTATCATTTGCACATTAATTTTGGATCCCTTTAGATTAAAATTATCGAAATTATCATTTGCACATTAATTTTGGATCTGTTTAGATTAAAATTACTTCGATGTAATTCTTTCTGTCTCATTACTGCCCTCGATTCTTGACCAGAAACGATGACATGCCGTGTGCAATGCCTGCTTGTCCAAGTTCGAAAACGCTGCCTCAATAGCAGAAACAATGACATGCCCTGTGCAATGCCTGCTTGTCCAAGTTCGAAAACGCTGCCTCAGTAGCGGCCTGAAGAGATGCCACATTAGGATGTCTCGACCTATTAGAGACCCTTTCAACAACTCTCCATATTTAGTAGTCCAAAGGATTCAAATCCGGACTGTTAGGAGGCAGAATTCTTTAGACCAACGACCTATTAGAGACCCTTTCAACAACTGCTCCATACGTAATAGTCCAAAGGAAGAAATCTGGACTGTTAGGAGGCAGAATTCTTTAGACCAAAACGTATCCTAAGGCAGAATTCTCAGACCAAAACATATTCACGTTGTCTGACAACCAGTTTTGCACTAAATGTGAAACATCGACATTGTCTGACAACCAGTTTTGTACTAAATGACTGATGTGCGCGTGTTGTCTGACAACCAGTTTTGTCTGACAACCAGTTTTGCACTAAATGACTGGTGTGCGCAGGTACAGCGTCCTGCTGGAAGATGTAGGGTCTTCCAGAAGTCACAGTTTCCATCCAAGGTTTCACTATTCATGCAAAAGTCACAGTTTCCATCCAAGGTTTCACTATTGTTGTAAGAACATGCAGTAAATCTTTTTTGTTTACAGTTTCCCCCTTTCCAAAGACGTGCGGTGGCATGACATCACCTTCACCAGAAACAACAGCTAGGACGTGAACACTGGCCGTCCAAGGATTCACTATTGTTGTAAGAACACACAAGTAAACCTCTTTTGTTACGGTTTCCCCCTTTCCAAAGACGTGCGGCGGCATGATAAGAACATGCAAGTAAACCTCTTCTGTTACGGTTTCCCCCTTTCCAAAGACATGGCGGCATGACGTCACCTTCACCGGAAACAACAGCTAGGACGTGAACACTGGCCGGTAGCAGTCCAAAGGATTCAAATCTGGATTGTTAGGAAGCCAGAATTCTCTAGACCAAAACATATCCACGTTGTCTGACAACCAGTTTTGAACTAAATGACTGGTGTGCGCAGTTGCACCATCCTGCTGGAAGATGTAGGGTCTCACAGAAGCCACAGGTTCCATCCAAGGTTTCACTATTGTTGTAAGAACATGCAAGTAAACCTCTTTTGTTATGGTTTCCCCCTTTCCAAAGACGTGCAGCAGCATGACGTCACCTTCACCGGAAACAACACCTAGGATGTGAACACTGGCTGGAAACTTCGTCCTAGCAATTACGGGGACATCTTTCACTATTGTTGTAAGAACATGCAAGTAAATCTTTTTTGTTACTGTTTCCCCCTTTCCAAAGACGTGCGGCGGTATGACGTCACCTTCACCGGAAACAACAGCTAGGACGTGAACACTGGGAACATGCAGGAGAACTCTTTTGTTACGGTTTCCCCCTTTCCAAAGACATGCGGCGGCATGACGTGAAACAACAGCCAAGACATGAACACTGGCCAGAAACTTCGTCCTAGCTATTACGGGGACATCTTCAGTAGTCATTTCTCCGGTGTACTTTGGCATCAACAGCAAAATTTTATGATCAGAAGAAAATCTGATGTGTCCTGCAGCTTCATTCTTCATTGAACACAGAAGGAAGTTGCAGCAAACAACTCCTGTTTCCCCCTTTCCAAAGACTTGCGGCAGCATGACGTCACCTTCACCGGAAACAACAGCTAATACTGGCCGGAAACTTCGTCCTAGCTATTACGGGGACATCTTCAAGGTCATAGACCCAAAGTTACACTATTGTTGTAAGAACATGCAAGTAAACCTCTTTTGTTAACGTTTCCCCCTTTCCAAAGACGTGCAGCGGCATGACGTCACCTTCACTAGAAACAACAGTTAGGACGTGAACACTGGCTGGAAACTTCGTCCTAGCTGTTACGGGGACATCTTCAAGACAACTAGGACATGAATACTGGCAGGAAACTTCATCCTAGCTATTACGGGGACATCTTCAAGGTCAAGGCAAGCCAACGGTTTCTCCGGTTTACTTTGGCATCAACAGTAAAAATTTTCTCATCAGAATGGTTTACTTTGGCATCAACAGTAAAAATTCTCATCAGAAAAAAATTTGATGCGTCCTGCAGCTTTGTTCTTTATTGAACACAGAAGCAAGTTGTAGAGAGCAACTCTCTTTGTTTTAGTGGCATCAGACAGCATCTGTCATAATTTTATGACGTAGGTAATGTAGGACTTGTACCGTAGGTCCTCTTCCGCAATTTAACGCATTGTGGCCTCACTCACACCCAATGCTTTTATCATTGTTACGGTTTCCCTCTTTCCAAAGACATGTCACCTTCACCGGAAACAATAGCTATGACGTGAACACTGGCCGGAAACTTCGTCCTAGCTATTACGGGGACATCAGGTCATAGGCAAGCCAACGGTCATTTCTCCGTACTTTGGCATCAACAGCAAAAATTTTATTGACAGTCATTTCTCCGGTTTACTTTGGCATCAACAGTAAAAATTTTCTCCATCATTTCTCTGGTTTACTTTGGCATCAACAGTAAAAATTTTCTCATCATATTTTCAAATTTAGTATCAAATTTTCTCATCATTCCTTTATTTTTATTTATATTGAGAAATAACTTTTAAAATATTAATTTTTGTCATATTGCTGTAGGGTCTCCCGGAAGCCACAGTTTCTATCCAAGGTTTCACTATTATTGTAAGAACATGCAAGTTAAACCTCTTTTGTTACAGTTTCCTCCTTTCCAAAGACATGCGGCGGCATGACGTCACCTTCTCCGGAAACAACAGCTAGGACGTGAACACTGGTCGGATTCCAAAGACATGCGGGGGCATGACGTCACCTTCACTGGAAACAACAGCTAGGATGTGAACACTGGCCGGAAACTTTGTCCTAGCTATTAAAGGGACATCTTCAAGGTCATAGGCAAGCCAACGGTCATTTCTCTGGTTTACTTTGACATCAACAGACGTGCGGCAGCATGACATCACCTTCACAGGAAACAATACCTAGGATGTGAACAGTAGCCTGAAACTTCGTCCTAGCTATTACGGGGACATCTTCAGGGTCATAGGACCAACGGTCATTTCTCCGGTTTACTTTGGCATCAACAGTAAAAATTTTTGACAGTCATTTCTCCGGTTTACTTTGGCATCAACAGTAAAAATTTTCTCATCATTTCTCTGGTTTACTTTGGCATCAACAGTAAAAATTTTCTCATCAGAAAAATCTGATGCGTTCTGCAGCTTCATTCTTCATTGAACACAGAAGCAATTTCGCGAACGACTCTGTGGCATCAGACACATACTTTTATGATGTGTTTACCTACATCATAAAAGTACCATAGGTCCTCTTCTGCAATTCGACGTATTGTGGCCTCACTCACACCCAATGTTTTTGCCAACTGCCTGAGAGATTCCCTGGATCCTCTGAGATGAGCTCTTGAGCTCTTTGGACAACTTCCGGTCTCCTTGACGATCTCCCCTGGAATGGCTCTTCCTTGTCGGGTTGGCAGAACCTTCTTCAGACTTCTCTGAAGGGATGATCTCCCCCTGGAATGGCTCTTCCTTGCCAAGTTGGCAGAACCTTCTTCAGACTTCTCTGAAGCCACGACTCTTCCTTGCCGGGTTGGCAGAACCTCCTTCAGAATTCTCTGAAGCCACATATCTATTAGCAACATCATAAACTGTCGATCTTGGATAGTTAAAGAACCAAATTATTTCGGAAGGTGTAGAACTTGGATAGTTAAAGAACAGAATTATTTCGGAAGATGGACGTCCAGCGCGAAGGCCTTCGATTATCGCTGCTCTCCGATTATATTCTGCACTCGATCTTTGTCACCTTCACCGGAAACCACAGCTAGGACGTGAATACTCGCCAGAAACTTCGTCCTAGCTATTACGGGGACATCTTCAAGGTCATAGGTAGTCATTTCTCCGGTGTACTTTGGCATCAACAGCAAAATTTTATGATTTCTCCGGTTTACTTTGGCATCAACAGTAAAAATTTTCTCATCAGAAGACTTTGGCATCAACAGCAAAAATTTTCTCATCAGAAAAAAATCTGATACGTCCTGCAGCTTCATTTTCATTGAACACAGAGCAATTTCGCTCTTTGCTTAGCGGCATCAGACAGCATCTGTCGTACTTTTATGACGTAGGACTTGTACATAGGTCCTCTTCTACAATTCGACGCATTGTGGCCTCACTCACACCTAAGTTTTAGTGGCATCAGACAGCATCTGTCATACTTTTATGACACTTGTACATTTAGACAGCATCTGTCGTACTTTTATGACATAGGACTTGTACCGTAGGTCTTATTCCGCAATTCGACGCATTGTGGCCTCACTCACACCCAATGTTTTTGATAGCATCTGTCGTACTTTTATGACGTAGGACTTGTACCGTAGGTCCTCTCAGAATCTGTCGTACTTTTATGACGTAGGACTTGTACCGTAGGTCCTCTTCCGCAATTCGACAGTGTGGTCTCACTCACACCCAATGTTTTTGCCAGCTGCCTGAGAGATTGCCCTGGATCCTCTGAGATGAGCTCTTGAGCCCTTTGGAACTTCCAGTGTCCTTCATGATCTCCCCTGGAATGACTCTTCCTTGCCGGGTTGGCAGAACCTTCTGATCTCCCCCTGGAATGGCTCTTCCACTTCTCTGAGCTCTGAAGCAAATCTAGCAGCATCATCATAAACTGTCGATTTTAGATAGTTAAAGAACCAAATTATTTCGGTAGGTGATCGTCCAGCGCGAAGGCCTTCGATTATCGCTGCTCTCCGATTATATTCTGCGCTCGATCTTAACTGATCAGCCATTTTTAACTTATCCTCAAACACATCGTCTATCTGGCTTACTAAAATGTCAGCAGCGTCATAGCGCTGACATCAAATATGGCAGGAAATTCAATTTGAAATTAGTCCGGATTTAGCTGACGAGCGTCATAGCACTGACATCAAATATGGCAGGAAATTCAATTTGAAATTAGTCCGGATTTAGCTGCCGCACCTTGTATATCACATTGTTTCTCTGTTCTAAGTATTCTTTTGCAAATAATTTTCATTTTGTGATATAAAATAAAAATATGGATATAATTGAGAATCATTGTATTAGCAAAGCATCTTAAAGTGAGGTATATCTGTATAGCCTTTAAAATCAAGAAAATTATGATAAATTATTAATATTAAGAAATTTTTTCTTTGCCATCATCATTGATAAATGATTAGATGAGCTTTTATATAGTGGTTAATGCCTTAGGAACAACTTTGGAATGAAGATTATTTACATAATTTGCTGATGAAACAATGATGGCTAGAGTGTGTGCTTCTTTCACTCTTCAGTTTATCATTTTGATTTTTCTAATTTCATGGTAGACTTTCTACTATAAAACAATTTGTACTGTATTGTATAGATATATGCATGGCTTTAAATGCCTTTTTATGAATGCTTATAATATGCATTTATTGTACAATAAACATTCATATATATGAAATCATTTATATGAATATATATTATTCATATATTCAATTTTGTTTTTTTTTTTGATACCTCATATTTGAAAAAAACTCAAGTTGAGAATTTATAAATTGGGAACTTTCCTATATATATAGTCTGTTACTTTGCCATTTACAATAGAAGAATTCATATATTTGCATAGAAATTAATGTTTCAATTTCCTTAGATCAAATTCTTATATAATTTTCAAGATACTTCAAAATGAATTTGTCTTTGGGCTTTAAAATCCAATATCCAATATAATGAAAAGAGAATTGCCTATGCATTTGATATTTACAATAATAATCTAAAGCTCTGTACAGTGATTGGTAATAAACTCTTTTAAAGTAGACTCTCTTATCCAATCTTACTTTAATTGAACATATTTTTGTTGAGCTATGAGTAGAGATAAAAATGAAAGTCATTTGAAAGTAAAGAAAGTGCTTGAAATTGCAATAATATATATTGAATAACAAGATAATTTATGTCATTAATATAACTGTTATGAAAAAAAATGGTGTGATTTTACTTCAAAAATGAATTTAAATCGAAAACACAAATGAAGATGAATGACTTTTTGAGTAAATGCTAATAAACATATACAATATTTGTATACAATGGGTCTTCATTTAACATTGCCACACTTAACATTGTTTCGCTATTACATCACTAGCAAAAACTAAATTAATTAATTAAAAAATTAAAAATTTTAAGGCACTGAAATGAAATAAAGCCCTGTTTTTCTAAATTTCCTTTCATAATAGAATAGTGATAGTTCCAATGAGCTAAAATCACCTACTTTCTGAATGTTGTTTATTTTGCATTTAGAATCTATTGGTTTTGTGTTTCCAATTTTAAAACTAATTTTAATCAGCATAAATGGTATAATGATAATACATCATTTTGATGGTAACGTCATTTTGTATTAAACTATCATTCAGACTGCACCATAAAACAAATAAAACTACACAATAGCCCTGTCATTGTGTCATCATGTATTGTTACATAGTGATGATGTCACATAGGAAATGTGGAATTAGAGTATGATGATGAAAAAATTCTTACGACCGTATTCACCAAACAGGATCGCAGAATCTGAGATCGAGTTAGAACCTGGATCAAGATTCTGTTGGTATTCACCGAATGCAAATTAGCCGATCCGAGAGACGATCTCCTACTGTGATTTGTCCGGATTTAGCTGACTCACCCTGTATATTGCATTATAATTCTATCTATAATAACATTACTGTTGATAGTTCTTTATTGAAAGTAACTTTATCAATGATGATAATTCATATTATGGTAATGTCATATTTATATTATATGAAATATACAATATTAGACTCTATACTAGAATTGTGCTTTGTATTACTTTCAATGTCATTTTTCAGATTTCAGGTTGTGCCATTAGAATTATTGAAATATATAATTAAATTGTAAGTAATAAATTCACAATGCAGAAAATAAGGTAATGGGAGAATTACGATGTTTATGTTTAGAGTTAGAGTCGACTTGTTAGCATCAGACAAACAAGTACTAGAGAGAGAAATAAGTTGGTCCTTCTGAAAATGTAGAAGGGAAGCAGTGTTCCTTCCCATCAGTGGAGTCTGATGAAGACAAAGAAGCAAAGATGGCATTTGTGCTAAGAAAAAATATGGACAAAAGAAAGAAGATAGAAGAATAAATACTTTTCTTTTCCAAATATGTCCACACAATCCAGAATCGACCAGCTCTCTCTCCTGTTCAAGAATTAAAATTGTAAATCTCTTCTTATTTTGTATACAGCTCATTTACTTCTAGAACTAATAATGTTAGTTGTGTTTATTCTTTTGTTGCATCATATTCCTATTTTCTTGATATTTTAATAAATATATTAAATTTATTTATCATCTTGGTGTCTGAGTCAATTTTCTTATCTTGGATCTCTGCACACTTACAATCTTTATTCAAAAATATATTATTATGTTGAACCATATTTTTTTAGCCATATGCTGAAAGATCCTCATTCAGTATGCCTGAAGTGATTTCAAGTCAAAATGTTAATATTTTTAATTAAATAATTAATTACTGTTGCTTATTAAATCTAATACCTAAAACTGGATTTTTAAATTTAAAAACCAATTTTCGAATTTTACAAATTTATCCAAAAAATCCTGTTAACAATAACTTTAATATAAAACTACACAGTTATTTAAGATGATACAGCAGTATTTCAAGATGGCTGAACATGCATAAACACATGTATACACACAAAATCATATATCCTTGTATTATAATCAAAACTTTTTATTCAAATCTTTGAAATAATAAACCTCTAATTGGTCAAAGTAAATGATTATTATTTTAGAAGCTTATTAATTATTGGCATATTGCAAGGGTATGGTGTGTATCAATGTCAAGTCCCTTTTTCATGGACTTCAAATTTGCAAATCAATTTACAAGTAAGTGACTTAAATAATTACTCAAGACTAGGATATTGTAAAATAAAACTATTAACCATTGAACAACATTGAACAATCAGTATTACACAAAATTTTAGGATTAGAAAATTGGTTTGACCACTGAAGTGATTTTGCATGTTAATAATACATTCAAATGTATTATTAACAGAATGTATAAACTATTACTAGATGAGAGAATCACTGTTTCCCTCATCTAGTAATAGTTTTACTTCAATCACACAAATACATAATCCTATTTGCTCTTCATTAATTATTGTTGAAGAAATGATAAAATTTTATATTCAACTTTTTATTTAGGAGATGTAGAAAATTTTCTATTAGTTTTAAAAAGCAATTGATTAAGCTACTACAAGAATTAAAAAGAAATGTGAATATAGATTTGGATACAATTCCCAATAATATATCTTCCATAAATAAATGTTACTTATGCAATAAATCTTTCACTCAAATTATCCAGTTCATGATCATTGTCATTATATTGGAATCTACCATGGGTTAGCTTGTAGAAGTTGCAATCTCAATACACAATCTTTCTGGCTATGACAGTCATTTAATTTTTAAAAATATTTCTTCTAACTTAATTTCTAATATACAAATAATTCCAATAAATTCTGAAATATAGTATTTTTACATTAGGTTGTTTTAAATTTATTGAAAGCTTTCAATCTTTAAATTCTTCACTATCTGTATTAACAAACTAGCCTAAATAATTCTAATTTTCCAATTTTTCATCAATTTTTTCCCTATTCATATTTTAATGATATATCTGTTTTGAACGAAACATGTCTTCCCCCTAATAAGGAGGAAGACACGTGATTTTTATAATAATCTTACAAATTCTGATATTTCTCAAGATGATTATGATCATGCTTTATTAGTTTGAAAAACTTTTAATCTTACAATAATTAGAGATTATTTAGAATTATATCAAAATGTATTTGCAGTTCTTTTTGCTGACACTTTTCAAAAGTTTAGAAAATTTTCTTTAAATTATAATAAGCCTGTATATTAATTTTCAACACCATGAGTTTTTCTGCTAATTTGAGAATGACACAAATTGAATCGCTTTTCATTGAAATAGACATGTATCTGCTCACAGAAGGCGCTATTCGAAGAGGTTTATGTCAATTAGGAAATAAAAAACTTTCAATTGCTAATAATCCTTATTGTCCTGCTAATTATGATATGTATGAGGTTTTGTTTTATTTCAATAGATGCTAATAATTTATATGGATACATAATGTTGATTCATTTGACCAAATTTTAGGGTAGACACTCAACCAACTTTAATATATTTTTAAATTTCGTGGTTTGAACAGCAGCATTGGCAGCATAGCTGCTGAGAAGACAAGTAATGCAGGTTCAAATTCCAATGAAAACTTTTTATAAAATCAGTAAAAGTAATTTTTATTTGGATTTATTCATTTTTTATATTTTTTTAGATTCATCTTTTTCTGTGATAACTATATTGCTTGAATGCTGTATAAGGTTTATATTCCTATTCTGAACTTTTATTTACACATGTGCACACAAAATTTAATTCACTTAAAAGTATAAAATGCATTTAATTATTTTTTGTGTGCAAAATAGAAACAATAACCAAACATCAGCCAACTAATCCTAGAATTAAAAATTAATTTATAAAGAAATGAAATTAATGATAATTTTTGCTAATGTGGCTCCATTTATTAACTAACTAGAAATTTTAATACTTATCTGAAAATGAAATTTCTTCCAAGCCAGAATTGAACCAGGGACCTTTAGGATAATGCTCCAACATCGTATCAACTGGACTACCAGAACATAGTTGGATTTCATTTTAGGGCATTTTATATAACTGAAATTTAGACAACCTACATCAGAAAGTTGACTAGCTATACTCTCAACAGTGTTAACTCTAACCATGAGTACTCTATGGTGAAACCAGGCAGATTATAGAACTGGCTCAGTCAGATATATATATCATGCAAATAAACTTACTAGAAATTAATAATCAAAGCATAAGTTCAGAACAGAAAAAAAGATGAATCTAGAAAAATAATATAAAAATGAATAAAATTAAACAAAAAAAAATTTTTTTTTTTTTTTAAAATATCGGTAAAAGAAATTTCATTTGGATTTGAATCTACATCATTTGTATTACACTCAGCTATGCTGCCAATGCTACTCTTCAAACATTGAAATTTGTAACAGAATTATGGTAATTAAAGGAAATATTGAAAATTAAAAAATTTAAAAATTCATAAAATAATTGGTTGAATAAAAATTGATCTACATTAAAATTTTTTCAGATAAATCAACACATGGACTGCCACAATTCTTCAAAATTTCATCCAAATAGGTGAGTCACAGACAGCAGAGTCCTTTTGTAGGCTATATTTTTATTTGGGCAGATTAATTTCTTTTTCAAAAATTTATTTTCTGCCAATCCTAATGTAATAATCAAGAAAATCATTTTAATAAATTTGAGTATTAGATTATATTAGTCTATGTATTATGAAATCAGCTGAACAAACTAGCCAAACTTCCCCTGGTGGATCAATTTAGCTAGTTTGGCTAATTTGTTCGGTTGATTTGAAAATGGTTTATCCCGTTTGTTGTTAATGACTATGTATTATACTTGCAGATATACAGAATATATTAGAAATTAGCATTCAAACAGTTTTTTACCTTTGAATGTAATCAATAAAAAAAGCAATTTATTTCAAACTCCTTGTACAAATTTATATTAAAGAACAAAAAATTTCTAAAATTATTAGAAATTACACAAATCATGAAAGAATAAGTTTTTGTCATTTCTTTATTAGATGTGAAGATGGGTAAAGTGGATATAAGATATTTTTAAACTATTTGGAATTAATCTGAGCTTTTAATTATTCTAACGAAATTCAATTAATCATATCATTGGTGAACTGAATTCTCACATGCTGGAAATATATGAAAAACTAAAGTCCTGCATATTTTAAACAATTGACTTAAAAGTCAGTCATTTAAGTAATCTTATCCACTTTTCTAGAGAAACCAACATATAATATCAAATTAGGTTCAATTAAAAAATTTAATTTTTATTGAATTGTAACTGAATATTCATTAATTTTAATGAATTGATCTTATAATTTTTTCTAATACTGATTCAGTACTTTAATGAAATATATTTCAGACATAGTTAACTCTTTAATCTTAATAATATGGTATTCAAGAGAATACAAGAGTATGAACAGACTTAGTGGAATATCTCTCAGCCTGTGTACATCCTTTATTCATCAAAAGATTAAATAGTGTACTTTTTAACATGTCACAATATCACAATATATATTCAATTTTGATCATTTTCAACAGGCTTGGTTCTCTTATGAATTCTATTATTTAAGTATATTTTATCGTTCATTAAAATAAAATATTTGTCAATTACTGTTATGATCAATACATTAGCTATTCTAAAAAGGAATCAATCAAAAATTGCTTTTTGAAAACATTTTACACTAATCAATTTACATGATCACAAGCAATACTTAAAAGCAAGAATAAATATAATCAATATCAGCAATTTAATGAATATTTTATGAAAATAATGATTATCAAAAATCAAAGTTGAAACATCTTTAACGACAGTTCTTGCAATGAACACTTACTTTCTGTTCAGTAACTGATACAACTGCTGCTTCTGCTAATTTCCCAATGCCAGCAGCAAAACTAGATAATTGTTCATCTTTATCTTTATGCTATTATAAACAGAATTTCTAACATGGAATAATAACACTTAATTTCAAAAATTTTAAATGCATTTGAAAGAAAGAAAAAAAAATATAAAATGAAATAAAAACTGAAGAAATATTATCAAATAATTTTCTGAAAATATAAATAGAATTTATTTTCTAAAGGCTTAAAATTACTTACTTTCGATTCATTTAGTGAAGAGAGCTGCATTTGTCAATATTCCAACCCCAACAGCTAAAGCAGCATCAGCTGCATTACTGTTTTTTCCCTTCCCCTCATTATATTTATATATTTGATCATCTGTATTTTCCCTTTCCTATTAAATATTATTTTAAATAAAAATATTTAAAGCTTCCAAAACTTCAGAATTTATAATTTAAAAATAATTACAATTGAACTAATTTAAAGGCAAACATATTTTTTTATGTATTATTTTAAACGATTCTCAATAATGTAATTTCACAACTATAATTGTTATGCTTAGAAAAATAATTGCTGTATTGAAGCTATTAAAACTACTTACTTTTGATTTATTCATTGAGGACAAAGCTGCATTTGCCAATAATCCTACCCCAACAGCTAGAGCAGCATCAGCTGCATTGCTGTTTTTTCCCTTTCCTTCATCACATTTATGCATTTGATTAGCTGTTCCTTCCCTTTCCTATCATCATAAATAGAAGCATTTAAAAATTTTTAATCCTGTAAACTTAAATCTTTTGATATTAATAGATTTCCACCAACAGAATATTAAAATGCTTTATTTAATAGATTTTGATTTTTCATTAATTTAGTTGATCTTAATAATATGAAAAATTATGTGATTATAATAATAAAATTAATAGATAAAATTATTTTGTAAACAAATATTAGTTTTTGAGAAAAAAATCTGCATAATATTTAATAGCTTCCTTCAGCTATACTATTAACTTCTTCCTCTATAATAACAGAGAATAGAAAGTTAATATCCACAAATAAAGTAATATCCCATTTTACTTTTATTGTTATTTTACTCTTACTATATAAAATTAACAGTTTTATGATTATTGAATATATAAATAATCTTTCATCTCTCCTTAGTTTATGGATCATTTATTCATAAAACAATTTTATTTTTTATATATATTTATAG
>AYEL01080510.1:0-58799 GCA_000484575.1 Olivierus martensii
TACCGTAAACTGGGGTGACTTAGGCCCATTAGGGTGGCTTTGGCCCAATTTTGGAAACGTGTTTCTGTTTTAAATTTATCACCAATTTTTAAAGATGTAACAAAAAACAATATAAATATAAATAAACAAATGTTTTTTTATGACATCTTTAAAAATTGGTGATAAATTTAAAACAAACACGTTTCCAAAATTGGGCCAAAGCCACCCTAATGGGCCTAAGTCACCCCAGTTTACAGTACCGAAAACGTTTTTATGTTTAGTTAATAAAACCTGTTTTTCTTGACTGTTGGTTTGTGCTTTTGAAGATATTGAACTTTAATATTTGATTATTGTATCTGATAACAGATAGTCTGTATTCAACTGTGAACTTTTATAATTTGAACATTGTACTCAATCATATTATTGTATTAATTGTGTGGCAATCCTTCCTGGCTGGAGTTATAGTAACCTATGTTTATTATTCTTTTGTCAATTGTGTTGTTATATTATTTACCTTTGTTTGTAAGAGAAGATCATTTCTCCACTTGTGCAAATGTAAACTCAAATAGTCAAATTCTTGTATATTTTGGGGTTTGGCCAAATCTAGAAGTGGCCAGCCATTTCACGAATTGGCTAGACTTCGGGCATTGGACATAACATACATACACATGTATTTCAAAATGACATCATAACAGTTCTTCGGACCATTTTATTATTAATGAAGCATTAAGAATATTCATTTTTAAAGTACTGTTAAATCACTAACTCTATTTTAGAAATTCTTTAAAAATAATGGACTCATTGATGAATGGAAACAAAATTTAACAGTCAGAAGTTAATGATAAAAATATGTAAAAAATCCCTTTATTGTATTTAATAATTTAAAATATGGTCCAAGTAATCCTATCAAGCCTAACTTTCCCTAGCAATTTATTTTTGAATTAACTGCCAAATTAATAATTATCTATTTAAATTTAGGCTAAGGTGGCACCATCTGTTATTTAATAATTGAACTTTAAATTTTTATTAATTTCCCAAAATTAAAAATTTGCCTTAGCCTGGAGTTGAACCAGGAAATTCAGGTTACCAACCTGATGCTTTACCAGTTAGATTACCAAGACATCATCAGATTTTGAATTTCAGGATGTATATAATTTAGGTATTATCGGACTTATACTGATAGCAGCAGAAATCAAGGAAATTAATAAAAATTAAAGTTTAATTATTAAATACAGATGATGCCACCTTAACCTAAATTTAAATAAATAATTATTAATCCTACAGATGGCAGCACCATAGCATAAATTAAAATTATTATTAATTTGGCAGTTAATTCAAAAATAAATCGCTAGGGGAAGTTTGGCTTGATAGGAATTATTTGGATTGCATAAATTCCCTAATTAAATGTTGATGTACAATTGGTTAAAATAAGGTGTAAAAAAAAATATAATTTTTGTAAATAAACTTTATAGTCCAATAAATGGTAGCATTGTAGTGTAAATTAAAAATTATTAAAAATTCAATTTAATTCTAAAATAATATGCTAGGTGTAAATTTGGCTGTTTTAGATTACTTTTGATTAATATTCACTAGTTAGGTTGATTTATGTTATAATACAGTGGATATCAATTCATATAGATAATCATTTGCAAGATAAATTATACACATTATCTTTAAATGTAGGAAACAAAAAAAATGTAAAAGTATTTAAAATAAAATACAAAATTTTATATAAATACATTTAAATGAAAGTAAGCTTTTATAATTTATTAAAATATAATGTATCTTCATATAATGTATTCATTCTTTTCAGCCACATAGCTAATGAATATTAATATAGTCATAATTTTCATCAAAAATTATAAATATATTAATATATACAGAGGGAGAAAAAAGTATTTGAACAATGCAAAATTATGCAAAGATTTTATTGCAAATAGTGGAAAATAAAATAAATTTATACATAATAACAAGTTTGCATTAGCCTATGTGATAAATAATAGCTGCTGTACAGTCTTGACAACACCGAAAAAACGTCAGTATGCAAATTTCTAAGGGGATAAAAGTATTTGAACAACCAATGATAAACGTTAAACGGACTTCAATCACTACAAGTGAAAACAAAAGGAACAGCAATTTGTATTAGAATGTTCTATTAGTCATATCACATACAAGTCCGTTGTTTTTTATCGTTAATTTAATATTTTGAAATGACTGGAAAGAAGAATGAATTGACCTTAGTAATGCGTGATAGAATTGTGAATTTAAGGAATAATGGCTCCACTTATCGTGAAATAGCAAATATTTTACAGCTAAATTTATCAACTGTGTATTATGTGATACGTAAATATAAATCAACAGGTGATATCGAAAATGGAATATGGACAGGGTGGCCAAAAGTTCTAACAGCGAGAGAAAGCAGATTAATTGAAAGGTCAGTCCGAAAAAACCATTTTATTAGCAGCGTAGAACTATCTAATGACCTTGCATCTTGTTCAGGTGTTTGTGTTACACCTCGAACAATAAGAAATTACTTGCATAAATTAGGGTATAAAGGCAGGAGTGCAAGAAAAAAACCGTACATAAGTGAAACTAATCGGGCGAAAAGGCTGCAGTTTGCAAATGAATATATAAATAAGCCTTTAGAATTTTGGAAAAAGATTATTTTCACTGATGAAAGCAAATTTTGCTTGTTTGGATCTGATGGCAACAAATCTGTTTGGAGAAAAAATAAAATGGCTCTAGACCCTAAAAATGTATGTCCAACTGTAAAGCATGGCGGCGGCAGCATCATGGTTTGGGGTTGTATGAGTTGGAACGGAACTGGTAATTTGACTGTCATTGAGGGTATTTTGAATGCGAGAACATACGTGGAGATATTGCGAGATAATTTATTTCAAAGTGCGTCGAAATTGGGTATTAGAGATGACTTCCTGTTCCAGCAAGATAACGACCCTAAACATACAGCTAGGGTCACAAAAGAATTCCTCCTATATAAAGTTCCTCGAAGACTGAACACTCCACCTCAATCCCCCGATCTCAACCCAATTGAGAATTTGTGGTATTTTTTGGATCAAGAAGTTAGAAAATAGAAATTTGCAAATAAAAATGCATTCAAAGATATTCTGTTGAAAACATGGGAAAATATTTCGTCGGATCTAACCAAAAAGTTAGTAGAATCGATGCCACGAAGACTCCAAGCAGTGATACAAAACAATGGACTTTTTACGAAATATTAAAATTCAGTTTTAGGGTTGATTTCATGGAATTGTATGTTATAATTATTTTGTTCAAATATTTTTTTCCCCTTGAATATTTGCATTTCTTGTTATTTATATGTTATGAGTGACAACAAGCACTCTATTTTTTATTTATTGCATAAAATCATGTGAAATATGTATTTAATACAAATTTAATTAAATTTCATTCATTCACAATAAATTTATTTTGAAAATATGCATTGTTCAAATACTTTTTTCTCCCACTGTATATAAAATCATGGAATCATATATATCAGTGGTTCTTAACTGGTGTTCCTCAGAATACTGATGTTCCGCAAACGTTTTACAAGTGTTCCGTGAAATTATGAAAGCAAAGCCTACTTGAATGACCTTAGAGTACTGCACAGTACTTATTTTATAATGTAGACAAGATTCAACTTGCCTTTTGGAATAAACTATTATGCAGGCTTACTCACAAAAGCACTTAAAATTTTGGTACAGTTTTTGACATCATATTTGTGAGAGCTAGGCTTTTCAACATTAATGAACATAAAAACTAAAAAACACAAAATATTTAGGAATATTGATGAAGAAAGGAGGATAGCTTTATCACATATTAGACCTGATATTGCTCAAAAGTTAGTAGAATCGATGTCACGAAGACTCCAAGCAGTGATACAAAACAATGGACTTTTTACGATTTACGAAATATTAAAATTCAGTTTTAGGGTTGATTTCATGGAATTGTATGTTATAATTATTTTGTTCAAATATTTTTTTCCCCTTGAATATTTGCATTTCTTGTTATTTATATGTTATGAGTGACAACAAGCACTCTATTTTTTATTTATTGCATAAAATCATGTGAAATATGTATTTAATACAAATTTAATTAAATTTCATTCATTCGCAATAAATTTATTTTGAAAATATGCATTGTTCAAATACTTTTTTCTCCCACTGTATATAAAATCATGGAATCATATATATCAGTGGTTCTTAACTGGTGTTCCTCAGAATACTGATGTTCCGCAAACGTTTTACAAGTGTTCCGTGAAATTATGAAAGCAAAGCCTACTTGAATGACCTTAGAGTACTGCACAGTACTTATTTTATAATGTAGACAAGATTCAACTTGCCTTTTGGAATAAACTATTATGCAGGCTTACTCACAAAAGCACTTAAAATTTTGGTACAGTTTTTGACATCATATTTGTGAGAGCTAGGCTTTTCAACATTAATGAACATAAAAACTAAAAAACACAAAAGATTTAGGAATATTGATGAAGAAAGGAGGATAGCTTTATCACATATTAGACCTGATATTGCTCAAATCTGCAAAAGACAATTAGCTCAGGCATCACATAAAACTTGATTAAAAAATATTCCATTTTTCTAAAAAAGAATACTTACAGTTCTTAAGAATACGACTGTGTGTTTCCTAATTACTATTTTTTTACTGTTATTTAATATGTAATATATAATTTTTAGTAAAAATACAGGTTCGTGCATATTTTTGTTGTTTGTTTTTTGATGGTTAGTGATATATAGTTTTTCCGAAAATTTTCTTTACAATCAAAAGTGTTCCATGACTTTGAAAAAGTTAAGAACCACTGATATATATCATTCTATGATATATATTATATATTTCATGGAATTCAAAAATTCTATATATATACAGGGTGTGCCAGCTAAATCGGGACAAAATAAACAATTTAATTAAACAAAATTTTATTTAACAAAAAGAATAAAATTATCAAAATTATCATTTTCACATTAATTTGGGATCCCTTTAGATTAAAATTACTCGATGTAATTCCCTTCTGCCTCAATTACTCCCTCGATCCTCGACCGGAAACGATGACATGCCCTGCGCAACGCCTGCTTGTCCAAGTTCGAAAACGCTGCCTCAATAGCGACCTGGAGAGATGCCACTTTCGGATGTCTCAACCTATTAGAGACCCTTTCAACAACGCTCCATATGTAGTAGTCCAAAGGATTAAAATCTGGACTGTTAGAAGGCAGAATTCTTTAGACCAAAATGTATCCATGTTGTCTGACAACCAGTTTTGCACTAAATGACTGATGTGCACAGGCGTGCCATCCTGCTGGAAGATGTAGGGTCTCCCAGAAGTCACAGTTTCCATCCAAGGTTTCACTATTGTTGTAAGAACATGCAAGTAAATCTTTTTTGTTACGGTTTCCCCCTTTCCAAAGACGTGCGGCGGCATGACGTCACCTTCACCGGAAACAACAGCTAGGACGTGAACACTGGCCGGAAACTTCGTCCTAGCTATTACGGGGACATCTTCAAGGTCATAGGCAAGCCAACGGTCATTTCTCCGGTTTACTTTGGCATCAACAGTAAAAATTTTCTCATCAGAAAAAAATCTGATGCGTCCTGCAGCTTCATTCTTCATTGAACACAGAAGCAAGTTGCGCTCTTTGTTTTAGCGGCATCAGATAGCATCTGTCGTACTTTTATGACGTAGGACTTGTACCGTAGGTCCTCTTCCGCAATTCGACGCATTGTGGTCTCACTCACACCCAATGTTTTTGCCAACTGCCTGAGAGATTGCCCTGGGTCCTCTGAGATGAGCTCTTGAGCTCTTTGGACAACTTCCGGTGTCCTTGACGATCTTCCCCTGGAATGGCTCTTTCTTGCCGGGTTGGCAGAACCTTCTTCAGACTTCTCTGAAGCCGCATATCTAGCAGCAACATCATAAACTGTCGATCTTGGATAGTTAAAGAACCGAATTATTTCGGAAGGTGAACGTCCAGCGCGAAGGCATTCGATTATCGCTGCTTTCCAATTATATTCTGCACTCGATCTTAACTGATCAGCTATTTTGTACTTATCCTCAAATGCATCGTCTGTCTGGCTTACTAAAACGTCAGCAGCATCGTAGCGCTGACGTCAAATATGGCGGGAAATTCAATTTGAAATTTGTCCGGATTTAGCTGGTGCACCCTGTATATATATATTTTGAATTCCATGATTAAAATCAATGTACAATATAGAAGATTTGGGGAAGAACTAAAAGATGTAGTGAGGTCCATAAATGGCAGATAAAGAAATGACAATCAATATAGTGGTTATACCCAACTGTGAATACCCAATAAGCAGTACCTGACAAACAATATAAGCTATCAGTCTGTGATGGATTAATTAGTGATGGGACGATTAATCGGAATCAAGAATCTGAAAAATCGTTGATTTTTTAGGAATTAGCATCGAAATCGGAATTGGGAGATTTTTTGAGATTTACAATTCGTTCAAAACGATTCTTACTAATTTATTTACATTTTTATATATTTATAAACAAAATAGCTTAGTAAAATTTAGTTTCTTTTTGGCAAGATTCAAGATTACCTGCTGCGAGTTTTTGCAGCGCTGCACTTAATCACACATCCAGGTACAATTATATGACAATGGACTGGACAGTTACGCAGCACAATGATTTGATCTCAGTACATCGTGCTACTGATAGACGCAAAAACTCGCGGTAAGTAATCTGGAATCCTGCCTTCTTTTTCTTATAAAGTCATGAAAGGATTGTTCTTTTTTATGATTTAACTGTTTGCTTTTGTAATTAAAATTCTCTCCTTGCTGAAATTTCTAAATTTTAATTTGTTCTAAGATTTCTTTATATACCGTATTTTTGAAACTTTGTACGATAGGAGAAAAAAATCCCAGCGGAATTTCGATCTCCCCTTTACCTTATCCCCTAATTAAACACTCCTGAGTTCATTGGTGAAAGTCCCATGCAGGGCAGAAGCCCTTTCTCAAGTTATGGGGCTCCAAATTTGGGGCTCGGAATCACGTTTTTTTATGATTTTATGCAAAACTTTTATAGATAATTGAATATTTTAAACTATTTTAGAGGTATGTTATCATTCCGAATTGAATGCAATCAATTTAAATAAGCTATGACTTACCTTTACGAAGTTACGTTATTTTTTTCACTTACGATGATATATTTGTTCTGAACTTAATAGAATTTAACTCTTGACCAACTGACAAAGATAATCTTCAAAGTTCTATATTTGATTTATTATTATTCAGTGTGGGAAAAGTGAATGAATGTAATATAATTAATAGGATGTTTTACATACAGAACAATAAAAAATTTAAATATTTGAGAATTCTATCAAGCTTCAGAACGAATATATCGTCATAAGTGAAAAAAATCACGTACCTTCATAAAGATAAGTTGTAGCTTATTTAAATTGATTGTATTTGATTCAGAATGATAAGATACATCCAGTGCCAGGCCTGCCATAGGTGCAAGATGTGCATCGCACATGGGTGGCCAAACTGAATGTCAAAAACAGAAAACAAGATATAAAATAAAATTAAAAACCAATAAAAGGAAATAAGAGGATAAAGTAAATTTATTTATTTTAATATGTAAAATCTGAAAATTCTATTAATTTGAAAAACATAAATTAAAAAATAAAAATCAATAACTAACTGAATTAATATTTTATGTGAATGCAAATATTAGAATTGTGCAAAGAACTTCATCCAAAATTAACTGATGTGCAAAGAAAAAATCCGATATTGATGAACAGGATTTATTTCATGAAATTTTATCAGTAATGACGCACACAAAAGCAGAAAACATTGTTTCACATCCATATAATGCACTTCAATATATTTTTAAAAACATCCTTTGAAGCACATTCCCCAATTTATTTGTCACACTTAGGATCATTTTAACTCTGCCCGTTTCTCTAGCATCTAGCCAATGTTCTTTTTCCAAATTTAAGATAATCAAAAACTATTTAAGAGCGACAATACAAAAAGAATGCCTAGCAAATTTATCAATTATAGTGATAGAGCATAAATGATTGGATGAAATTGATTTACACCACCTTGTATCGGAATTTGCTTTTAATAAAGCACCATAAACTTATTTCTTGTAAATTGTTGTGTTTTTCTATTAATATGTTATTTTTGAAAATATTTGTTTCTAATTAGATATTTAATTTTTGTATGTAGTGAAGTTTGAAGTTTATTTAATATTATAGTTACATGTAACGAAAATTTTGTAATTTATTACAATTTCCAAGATGTTCTTCATTTGTGTTATGGCTGTTATGTATTATATTAATATCGATAATTTCTAAGATGTTCTGTTATGACTTATGTATTGTTACTGATAAATTAATAAATGAAATTATTTAAAGTTGAACAATTATGACTGTTAATTTTCTACTTTTTGCTTTACTGACTGAATAGGGGCAGCCAACTAACAATTGCACACAGGTGGCCGAATTTCTAGGCACGGCACTGGATACATCTAAAATCGTTTAAAATATCCAATTATCTATAAAAATTTTGCATAAAATCATAAAAAGCGTGATTCCGAGCCCCATAATTTGAGACTGGGACTTCTGCCCCACATGGGACCTTCACCAATAAACTTAGGAGTGTTTAATTAGTGAATAAGGCAAAGGGGAGGTCGAAATTCCACTGGGATTTTCTCTCTTGTCATACCCCTCTCTGAAGGAAAGTATTATTGTTTAGGCTGATCACATTTTTATTTATTAAGATGAACTTTAACCAAGCTCTTCTTCTTATCTGCTTAAAATCTTATAAGTTAGCCATTATTAATGAGAAAATAAGACAAAATTAATAGTGTACCTATACTGTCTGTAAGCAAAATCTTAAAATTCATATGTTAAGAATCAAAATTGGGATTTCTTATTAGCATCAGCATCGGAATCGAGAAAATTTTTGGCATCGTCCCATCACTAGGATTAATCCTTGCTAAGACTAACCCTATAAAACACCACTTATGTTCAATGATGATACTGGATCAATAGTATACAATATCACAGAAAACAGCACTAAATGCAGTTAGTCTTTTCAATAAGTTTATTTAATATCATTTAAATGCTAACATTTTCACTGTTTATACACCATCATGAGGCATCTTACATTCATTTTCTTGTTCGAATCTATTTTGATTCTATTTTGAATCTATTTTGATTCGAACAAGAAAACGAATGTAAGATGCCTGATGATGGTGTATAAACACTGAAAACGTTAGCATTTAAATGATATTAAATAAACTTATTGAAAAGACTAACTGCGTTTAGTGCTGTTTTTTGTGATATTGTAAAGTTTAAAGCAGTTTAAGTGAACTGAGTCTGGATCAATAGTGACTATGCAGATAGTTCCTGGCTTAAAACAGAGCTGTTTCAAAAATTTTGCATTCCACAGATATGTCAGAAAGTGTAACAAGTTGGAGATTACCAAAATTTAGATTTTTCACAACTAAATTTTACAAGAACACTATATATTCTCTTAATAAACAAAACACAACACTACAAGAATCAGGCACAAGAAAAGATATTTTCCATATATCACACCACTGGGTATTTGGGAATCAAATCCAAGTCAATTGCATTGACCAATAGCAAAAATTTATTGTTTGCATTGTCGTCATAAATCAAAGCAGTCAAACTGAGAATTACCTGGATATACCAACATTTAAAACAAAATACCTCAATCATAGTAGTAGACAGCAGAATTTTCCATTATTGACTTGAGACTAGACATAGCCTTTATTTATAAAAAGGTTCAGAGCCAAACAACTATGGACATGCACAGAATGTTTATGTCATAGTACCACAATGCAGAAAGCAAGTGGAAGTGGGGAAATTACTTCAACAACCTTTCCCAGAAAATCTGACATCCCATAGATAGGATTGGGATCTAACAATCTTTGGTGAATCACTTAAGAATATGGAATGTTTGAATGCTATAAAAAGCAAGAAAATTGAGAAATACTATTAATTGAAATAGAGAGAAAGTATGGATTATGGGTATAAATGAAATAAGATGAAAGTGCTAATCTGATGCCATGACATTTTATTATTTTGGGAAATAATAATTATTATTACTATATAATAATGATTCAAACTTATTCATGAATGATATGTTTATTGCTTATCATTTGAATTCTATCATCATCAATCTCTCAAAGTTTGGGATAAAATTAAGGTTATTTATACAAGTATCCATTTACAATCACATACAATATCATAATGATTATCATAATTAATTTCAGAATAATTCTAGAATTTGCCTGATCTTTGCTATGTATCACTGAAATCCATAATCTGTATTCTGTCACCTTATTTTATTAGTAGCATTTCTCAATTTTTCTGTTTTGCATGAGGAGTTTCATAATTACTAACAGCGATAAGACTCACTACTTAAAGATGACTTGAACATAAAGGGCAAAGCTAAGAATGGAAAATCTGCTATCACAATGGGAGAATTTGGATTTGTTATGCAAAATGATAGAAATAAGGGGAGATATTTTTTCTGTAGTTTGACCATGAAGATCTAATTATTGCAAATATGCACTTAAAATTTTCAAACAAAAAATTATATTTAGAAATCATCAGAACACAATAGAAGCAATGTAATCAGAAACCAAACTAATTACATTTAGATTAATAATCACTTTTGTAGCAGTGCCAAAAGCACTGAAACATACCTAAGTGCTGACATTGTGTCAAACTATAATCTAGTGATTACTGGAGCTGAAATTAAAGAAAATTCAGAAAAAGGATAAGATTAAATTTCAAATATTTAAAAAGCAAAAAAAAAAAACAAAAAAACAAAACTTTAGGAGAAAAACTCAGCAAAAGAACTGATTATAGCTTTGAGCAATGAAGTACTAAAAAGTAGAGGATTTATGATTAAAATTAAAGACAGATCTGAAAACAAATGTTTAAGTCTTGAATTTATAATAAAATTCAGAATAAAAAGTAATACGAATAACAGCCAAAATTCTATTTCTAATGGATCAACAGAAATCTTTCAAGATTAAAAATTTGATAAAATACAAGATGTTTTTTTATATAAACCTAAATCAAGTTTTCATTCTAACACAGTAATGAAAGAATGGAAACTGATCAGATTTTCAAAAGATTTATCTTGCTTAATGTTTCACATGTGGGCATCATATCATATGCTGAAAGTGACCACTACCCTCTGCTAGGCCATCTCAATTTAGTATTTTTTGTCATTAACATGTCTCAATGTTCTCCTCTAAATTATCAAATGTGCAGATTTGTTATGATAAATCCTTTTCTCAAGATAATCTCACAGAAAAGTTTGGGCTGGTAAGATTGAGTAATTATTATGCCACAGATTCTTCAAAATGACAGAGTCAACAAAAAAACTGATTGTTTCCATGGATGTCCATGATGCCTGACATGTTGATGTAACATGTCAGGCATCATGGACATCGAATAGAAACATGCTGGAATCAACAATCCATGGAAACAATCTTTCTAGAAACAGTCTTCCATCAGTTCTATATCAACCAGTTTTTTGATAAATTCTGCAAACATACAACAGTATCCAGAATTCTCAAAAGAAGATTGGACAGACGATCCTCCATGCAGATATGGTACTCCAAACTCTTACTTTCTCTGAATGTAATCACAGTTCCTGCAATTCACAGAGATTTTTAACAGACCAAATCATGTAATTTTGGAAATTGAAATATCCTGCCAAATGAAACCAAACTTCACCCGAAAATTATGCAATGAGTATTCCTAGTGAATTGTGCAACAGTTCCTGAAACCATACACAGTATCAAACTCTCCCTTCCTTATCTAGTTCCAATAGCAGTTGTACCTGTCATTCTATATGCTCACAATCTTGCTTTCTTTGCTGTCCTTTGACAAATTGAATAAGAGTATCTGTCTCCTGCAACAGCTGCTGCAAAAATTTTTTAGGCAATTGCTCCAGTTTCTCAAGCATATCTGTTAAGGTGAACTCACACTATGACTGACCTGACCAATTCTATGTCATGTTTCCATAGCAACAGCAGTTGGAGGTTGGATAATTGGCCAAGGATCTGCTGAATATTTGTAGTCTAGTCAGCACAGTCTGCAAACAATAAACCAATCAGAGTGCTATTATCAAAATATAACAGCAGCTCCTATTGGCTAATACAAAATGCTATAGACAATAGGTGGAGTACTGTGAATAATCTGGGGTCAAAGTTGTTAAATTGGTCAATCGGTCAAAGTCAGTCATGGTGAGAGTTCACCCTTACTGTTGATTCCAACATTGAGTCAATGTTTCCCATATTCATCATGTAGAGACTCTGTCATTTTGAGTTACTAAACCAAGTTGTGTATTATTGGCTTCAACAGCACTTTTTGCATACCAAATTTCATCCTGAACTGCCATTATGTTGTGAGGAATAAGTCAGTAATTCAACAAAAAAACACATTCTTCCACAAAGCAAGCCATCTTGTCATTTGATCTTGTATCATTGGTGCCACCTATTATTCAGCAGTGTTTGTGAAATGATTTTCCTTCAATTCAAAACATACTTTAAGACAAATTCATGTTGTTAATTTTGGACTATAACACAATTCACCCTGTATTCTGTGTACAATGGACTTATAAAAAAAGATTAGTCAAACTAAAATGGCCAAAGAAAATTAAATGGAAAATTGATAAAATTGAATTTTTCAAGAAAAACAATCATTTCAATTTTCATAATTAAAATTTTCATTTTCTTAAAGAATTAAAAAGGGCTATCCGAGAATACAAAATTCACTTTACTTAGAAAAGATAGGAATGATTTGAAATGCAAGATTACAAAAGACAAAGTATGGATTAAATACAGGTATCCCTTGATTTATGAAGGTAATTGGGATTGTAAAAACTATTCATTAGGCAAAAAAATTTTCTATTAATTCTTATGTAAAAATTTCCAATTGGTTCTTAAAATACTAAATAAGTCATTGCCATTTTATTTTTTGATATTAAAACATACCAAAAGCATTAATATAAATATAATTATCTGTATTATAATATATTAATTTATGATGGTTATTACATATTTAATCTATTACTTGCATTAGAATTTGAATTTCAGAGCTAAATGCCAAGTGATTTTCAAAAATTTAAGTCTAAAATGGCAATAAACTTGTTAATTATTGTGATTTCATTTATTACTTTAAAAATTTTCAATTTTCACCAAATATTGTGTTAAATTTATGTAATTCTCAAAATCTTCATTCTGTTAAAGTTCATATTGATGTTTTCAATTCTATTTATTAAATCTGATTAATTATAGATTTTATGATATTATTTTAATAAAATTAACAGATACAAAATAATTCACTTATTTAAATTATTACATTGATTAAATTTAGAGTATTCCAACATAGCAAAATTGAATCTGTAATATATTTTTTATATTCTCACATCCAGAATAATGTGTAATCTTGTTTTATGAATTTAAATAATTTTATATAGTTACAAGAACTTTTTAAAAAATGAAGTACATTACAGATACTCATTATTGATATGTGCCATGTGCCAATATCAATATCAAATCCTCTAGGGAAAGAAGTTAATTTTCTTTTAAAATAAATGATACACATTGTAAATTTGATATATCTAATACAATCACTGCAGAATATATTAACAAAAATCATTGATTTAAACAAATTACAGTAGATAATTGATTAATGATGAAACAATTTCTTTGCAGAAAATGAAAGTTATCTTTGCAAAACAAAAAAGTGATACAGATTTATGCTGTTTGTTAAATTGAAAATTTATTATCTGAGGGTTCATAAATTGTGAGATATCCATATTTTAATATCATTTATATACTTGCATTTAAAGATACTATTTATTGATAATGAAAGACAAAAGTACTTATAAGAAACCACTTGCTTTATGTGTATAAAATAATTCAGAAAGCACTATTAGCAAGGAATACAGTTTTTGAAAGACAAAACTTTATATGAAAGAATTGACAAGATGAAGAATTCAAGATCTGAGATGCAGAAGATAATTGATTCATCAAAAAAATGGAAGCATGAGGATCTACAAAATAACAGCAGAAATTTTGAAATTATTGGATAATAATATTGACAAAACTGTTCAGTAGAATCTAAAAGATAAATTACCATTAAACTGGTTGAATTTAAAAAAATTTTTTTTTATAATTCAAGAGATTATGATTAAAACTTATTAAATTATACTAATCAGCCTAATGAGCTACATCAAGATTATTTGCAACAGAATTTTTTTTAAATGTGAAGAATTGATTAGGGAACAATAGTTTGGATTTGTAAATATAATAGGGACAAAAAGCATTATTCTGCACACAAATTTTAATACAAAATTGAAAATCAAATAAAATGATCTTTATTGACTTTGAAAAAGCATTTGATAAGGTTCAACACTAAATTTTTTAAAGACTATTAAGTTCTTGATAATAAAGATATTAGGGTAATTAAAAATTTATACTGGGACTAAACTGATTCACTTTCAAGTGAATACATCACAATCAATAATGTTAAAATTGAAAGAAGAATGGAATAAGGCTTTTTGATATCTTCAGTTTTATTTAATGTCTATTCAAAGAAGTTTAAAAAAAAAAAAAAAAAAAAAAAATTAAAAAAAAAAAAAAAAAAAAAAAAAAAAAAAAAAAAAAAAAAAAAAAAAAAAAACCTTAATTGGAAGGGATATAGATGTAATTGTGAATGGCAAAATGATCAATAGCTTATGTATTATTATTCTTGCAAACAATTTGAAAGATTTCCAACTACTATTTGAGTATGTGGATAGAAAATCCATGCTGATTAACTTAAGAATTATCTATAAAGCATATTCATACTTATGTTAGTCAGTAAAAACTCTCTTCATCAAGTGATATTTTATTTCAGAAATTTATTAAAGTCTTTCTTCTTCACTAATTCAGTACATTTGTTTTATTGTTAGAATAGAAAAATCATTAACATTAATTATTTACTGTTTCAGTCAATACAAATCTGCATAATAGAAAGACTAACATTATAAGAATATGTATAAAATACAACTTTAACATTAATAATTTATTAAAAAGTTTGATGATTTTCTTAACAAATGATAAATTATTAGTGATGGAACATGCATAGATATTAAAATTAAAACTGGACTAGAGCTGAATAAATCAATGGAAAGCAACTGTTTATTTCTATATAAAAATTTGGATAGGACAACAATTACAAATGTTGTCTAACAAATTAATAGCATATAGCAAATTTATTATTTTTTTTTATTGAACTGATATTGTCAAAGATGTTCTAAAATAATACAGATATTCCTGGATTTATGTACACTTGACTTCCAGAGATTCAACTTTTATATTAGTTACAAATATTAATAATATATTATTATTAATATTTAAAATTCAAGCTATCTGGCATATGCTGTTTTATATATATATAATCTTCAACTTACAACCATTTTGGCTTATGATCACAACAGTCATGTCATCAATAAATTGTAATTGGTCAATGCAATTTCACAAGGGTTCGAGTTCCTGAGCAATGGTCTGATATACTGAAAGCATCTTTTTTGTGACTGTTTCTTCTATTTTTTATGTTCATTATGTTTATTAAGATAATGTATATTGTTCCAAGCATTAGTTGTGAAAAATCCATAAATTTGAATATTTCTGACATATGAGCTTTCCAACTTACAGCAATAGGGTTCTAACTGAACTCTGTTATAAGTCAAGGACTATCTGTATTTTTGATGACTTTTAAGTATTATATTACCAGTATGATGATATTCCATTCAATGCTATTTCCTTTTCAGTCAATGAACAGTACTGCACCAAAATGTCATGAAAATGAAATCACTATACTTCATTTAGCCCTGGGAATTTAAGAAATTAGTTTCAAATTTATACAAAATTTGAATTATATAAAAATCCTCAGTTCCAATTATTTACATAAATCAGAAATAAAAAATTATACAGATATTCTCTATCACTTCATTTTTATATAGGATTTTTTGCTATTGCATTATTTTTCCATAAAATTTTAAGTTTCAAATTCAAATGAAATTTTTTTAAAGTAAATTAATATATATTTAAATAAAATTGTTTAAATAAAAAATAATTAACTTACTGCTTTAGGCTTTGCTGTAGAAATAGCAACAGCCTCAGTTAATAATCCTATTCCAGTTTTCAATGCAGTTGCTGATATTGCATTATTTTCTCCTTTCCCTGAATCTTGCTGATGAATTAAAATTATTTCTAATAAAAATTATTAGTTAAAAAGTATTTGCTTTATAAATTCTTATTAGATGATGTCATCTCTCAATATTTTATTTCAAATCATGTTCAGAAAATTTACATTTTAAATCAAACTCAAGAAACAGATTTTTATGTTCTCAAAATTAAGAATGAAATGTTTTTTTTTTTTTTTTTTTTTTTTTTTTTTTTTTTTTTTTTTTTTTTTTTTTTTTTTTTTTTTTTTTTTTTTTTTTTTTTGAATCAAAGAATTACTGAAAATTCAATATAAGAAAAAAAACCACACATTCACACACATTTTAAATTCATGTATTAAAATCTACAGAATATGCAACTAAAATACCTACTTACTATCATTTTTTAATTTTGCCATATTTTAAGATGATTGAAGATACTTTCACTTCATTATATGATGTAATAAGAAATCATAGAAATACTTCAATTTAAAATTTAATAGAATTCTTTTATTAAAAAAAAATTATAAATATCTCTTCAATATTTCTTATAAACAATGACTAATGAAATTAATTATAATTCTTACATGCAACAGCCACATTAGAAACAAGATTTGTTATAACCATATTTTCATATTGTTTTATAAATTAAAGTGAAAAATTAACATGCTTTAAAATAGTAACAAAAATTTTATAAAATTAAAATATTTATTAAAAATAACTATTACTTATATAACTGAATCATACATAGAAAATTAAAATTTGAATAATTTTTATTATTAACAGTGACTTAAAATTTAAAATTATATTAAATCAATCACATAATTTATTAATTTTTATATTTTCTCACTTACCATTCCTTTTCCTAACAATGTTGAACCAGCAAGAGCTCCAATTCCAGCAGCTAAACCTGATGGAAGCAAACTTCCCAAACCACCAGATTTTGATGCTTGCTATTAAAATAAACATTTAATGCTTATTCAATTTGTAACATATAAAACACACTACAGCAATATTTCCCTATAACATACTAATTGAGACCAGAAAACCTTATATTAAGTGAAAGTACTTTATAATGTAATTCTTATAACTTGCTTTAAGAAAAACAGTTCCAGATTACAGATCAATATGGATATCTAAGCCTATTTATTTATTTATTTATCCTCATTACCATAATGTACATTTGGGCAACTCCCTGTTATAACATATAATATTCATTAACGCTCCTAGATGCTCTATTCCAAAATGACCTGTGCGTTTTTTCCAGTTTCATAGTAGGTATGTTAATGAATTCAGTTCTACGTGAATCATACTGCAGAACATTAAAAAATAAATTGTCCGATGGTAGAAGACCAGTGATATATTTTGATGTCAAATTATTGTCGTGCTTTCTGAGCACCTCAAAATATGAAGGTAGGTGCAAGTCATTGCTGCTTGTAATAGAGCGACCACCAGCACATAAAGAATTATTTTTCAAGATAGAACGTTGCCAAATATGATCCAAAGAATTAAGATGAAAACTTGATCCAGATGAGTACAGTTGAAAACCATAAAGGGGAAGGAAAGATACAAAGATTGCATAGAACCAAGCTCTCAATACATAGTTATTGGTAATTCTAGACAAATATCTCCAGGTGAAAGCAATTTTTATTTTAATTTGATGTATAACATAAGAAATATGATGGACATAAGAAAGCCAACAGTACAAAAATATGCCTAAATCTTTATGACATTCAATCAGCGTAAATGGTATTGCAGGGTTAGGCAGCTCAGTGACATTTTTTCTTGTTCGTAATTGGAAGATCATGTATTTAGTTTTTGATTCATTAATTAGCAGACAGTTCTGAGAGAACCAATTTCTCACAATAGTAAAATCAGACATTAAAATATGCTGATTAATATTTATTAGTTTAAAATCATCGGCATAAGCCAGAATTGTTGATTGAATACTTATAGTGAAGATTTGATTAACATAACATACAAAGAGGAAGGCACTCAATGCTGAACCCTGAGATATGCTGCATGTAGGAACAAATTCTAATGTATCCTCATTAGAAATAAGAATTTGATATATTTTATTTTTAAGATAATAAATAATCCAGTAAGTGAAGAAGTATTCAAAATCATATCCATAAGTCATTTTTTTGTATAATTTGAATATATCTAAAGAATCAAAGGCAGCAGAGATATCAAAAAACGAAACATGCATGCTTAACTGATTTTCCCAATTTCTATAAATAGTGTCAGAAAACTGTATCATGTTTGAAATCGTAGATCTATGTTTCATTGCATAATGTTGATTGTCAGAGATGTTGTTCTTTGCACAGTGGATATAAATATTTTAATATTATCTTTTCAAAAATTCTCAAGAGACAGTCCGAAACGCATAATGGTCTGTATGAATTAGGTTGCATTGGATTCTTATGTTTTTTAAGAATAGGTACAATTTTCACATATTTCCATCTATGAGGAAATGAAGCCCTGTTCTAGAGTACGGCTGAAAATGTATGCAATATGAGAAGCAATAGGCGGAATAATTTTTTGATAAAATATCATTGGTATCTTGTCAGTACCCACAGAAAAGTTTTTACTTGAATGAAGGGCCATCTTAACTTCTTTTTCAGAAATCAAACATTTTATCGAAGTAGGTTTAGGAATGTCAAAATCAGTAGTATTATTGTCGGTAACTTTGATTGTAGCAAATTGAATATATTCTGACTCAGCTCCTTAGATAGTGTAAAGTTCCGACGATTTCTAGAATAAACTATCGTATTGATGACATTCCATAATTTTTTAGGATGGTAAGATAACGATCTGATATTTTTCATAATGTATGAATTTTTATCCTTTTTAAAATTTTCAAGCAGTCTTCTTTTTAGAGTCAAATATCGAAAAAGGTCAGCAAAAGATCCATTTTTCCTCCATCTCCTACATGAAGAATAAACTCTACGTTGAAGAAGTCAGCTCATGGTAAACACCCAGCAAGGAGCAGTTTTAGAAACATTGTTCCAGGGTACTAAACTTTCAATCGTTTGATCAAACAAAGTGTATATCATGCTATAGATATCATTCAACTCAATGTCTGAATTATAAATATTTTCCCAAGGAAAAATACATATTCGATGAATTATACTTTGCCAATTGCAACTTTTCCAATTCCGAGTAAAAATACCAGTGGAGTGACAGTCCCAAAAAAGTAGGCAGCTGGAAAACAATACTAAAGGAAGATGGTCTGAAGAGAATCCTGCAGATTGTACAACATATGCATCAGAAACATTCGTGAAAATAAGATCTAAAAAGTTCTCCTTTCTAGTCAGAAAATGTACGATTTGATGTAAATTTAAGTTGGAGTAAACCTCATCCAAAAATAATTGTTGATGCCGAAATAAAAACGAGTACTGCGGATACATATTATACCAATGAATGTTGTGGAAGTTAAAGTCTCCACATAAAATGACAGATTTATATGAATTTTTCGTTAATACATCCACAAGACGAGATGAGAAATAACAGAATATTTCTGATCAATAGAGTCAGAAGGGGAGATATAAATACAGGCGACGATCAATTGAAGCTGAGGAAATTTGACAATAACTATATCATCATTTTTCAGAAGAGCAAATGAAGAGGTAAGTGAGCCTCTGTAGGCCACAGAGACACCGCCACCTCTCCGATCTATGCGATGTGTGTCTATTAATTTGTATGAATATGCCTCATACAGACCATAGAGATCGTCGTCATTTTGCATACACTAAGTTTCACTTATACAGATTACAGTAAAAGAACTGGTAAGAATAGCCTTAAGTTGGTCGATTTTGTTTCTGATTGACTGTGCATTTTGATAGAACAGAGCAAAATGATTAGTTTGATTATCTGAGATCTGTGATTGCTATGAAGTGGGAGTGTTTACCTCATCTCGCACACTTTTAGAATTTAAACTAGCATTGTCTATATCATGATGATCATTGGCGTTCCTATTAACATTAGCATTATATGTGTGGTTTTGTATTTGAACAGGATTGCCAGAAGAATAAAAAGGTCGCAGGACCATATTGGCTGGCCATAACGACTTATCTAATAGAAAATGAAAGCTATCTTTTGGAACTGATAGGCAAAAAGATGCATAATTTGGATATTTAGTTTTGCATTTAAAAGTTCTAATCGATATTTTGCTAGCAGTTTTTGAGTAAATATAATCTCTTATTTGCATCTCAGTAGTTTCAGGCTGTAGTCTAGAAATGAAGATTTTCTCAAAGTCAGAAGAAACTGGAACTACATTAAGAAAAGAATTGGTATTTTCATTCATTAAATTATTTATTTCATTATTTGTATATGTCAATGGGGTATGGATTTCTTGCCCGGCCTGTTTGGGATGAAAACTAGATATATTGCACTTATAATCAGGTTTTTTGTTGACAAACACCTTTATCTTCTAATCCTGTTTTTTAGAGCATTAACATGTGACATATGTGTCGAAGAATGATCATCTTTATTCTTCTCTAGTCCTAATTTATCAGTAAGAGAAGTCACATTTTTGGAATAAATATTTAATTCAGTTCTGACATCTTTCAAACACTGACTATTTTCAATTTGCATACATTTCATATTATTTATACTTGACCGAAGATTGCTAAATTCATTCATCATTTTGGTATCAATATTAATAATTTCATCTAATTTATCATTAAACCTACATAGATTCTCATTAAGTTGCTGTAATTCAGAATTAAGTGCACGAAATTGATTATGAATTTCTTCTAAGTTGCCAAAATATTGCTACTCTGTTAATTACAACTTTTAATGTTTCAATAAGGATATTTGAAAATTGAGTCAAAATGTAATTATTATTTTTTTCTAAGTTCACTTTTATTATCTACTCAATCATTGATATGGACATACCTTGCTCGACAGGTAACTGTGACGAATGAATGTCAGTCTTGGGTTCATTACACTCATGTTCTTCGCATTTACTAGATTTCCAATTCTCTCAATTACTTTTTGACATTTTTCTGTAAACATATGTGGGTATCTTAATACAGTCGGATGATACTTATGAGAGTCATTAATTGCACAAACCAAAAAATCTTCATTTGGCAGAAAAACTTTCGAACAGGCTAAGATTATTCTAAGATTATTTTTTTCCAATTGCTTCATAAAGCATATTTAATGCTTTATGAATTTTTTTTTCTATTTTATTGCTATTATAATTATTATTTAGACTAACTTCAACATTAGTATTGCATTTTTATTCAACTCAGTATCCATAAGTATGAACAAATGGTGGGGTATATCTTTGTTCATGATATAAGATCAACTTTGAACAAAGGATATTTCCACCAAATCAATATATAAGTAAGTTTAATTGTATTGCTTTTGAAGAAGTTATTTGTCACAGTTAAACTGCTAATGAAAAATAAATAAAATGCGATAATGTTCTACTATGAATAAAAAACTCTATATTTACTTATAAGTTTTGTAAAATTTAATATAAAATAACTATTGCTCAAAGTTTTATACAAAGATGATTATTTTTCATTCTATTTTGATTAAAAAAACAATAAATTCCACATTTTCTTAATTCAATGTCATCAATTTACTGGTTTATTTACAAGTGGAATGATAAACATGGCTCCCTCTGATTTTGCCGATTTTTATTTACGTTGTAGTACTACCCTCCCCCAAACCCATGGTAAAGTAATACAATGCACTTCTCAAGCATTCCCAAAAAAAGGTTTAAAGTTTTATATGTTGTTTTAAGTTATAAGTATGCAAAGTCGCAGATTTTAACGAATGTCAATACTATTAATTATAAACTAATCCTAACGGTCTAATGATTCTGCAATCCAGAGTTCGGCCTGAGCCCAGGTCTTAAGCTATTTCTAACTTAAATATAATTAACTACAACAATCTAACAACAATCTAACAACAATTAACGTTCAACCGGCAAAGCAAAACCAAAAACCGAAAATCGGAACTTACAACTAAAAGTACCGATTAAATGTTAGAACTAGAACGACGAAAACGATGTTAGAAACTTATACTAATAAATTGAAGAAATTCTCAAACAAATTAGATAATAAAAAAATATAAAATTTATTAGACTCAAAACACTTACAAAAAGTGTTAATAAATGCTTTATTAAAACTATAATAATGCAACAATCAATTAAACAACAAAACTTGTTTAATCCAATTCAAATATCAACAATCAAGTTATTCAAAACAAAATAAACCTTAAATACTACTTAACTCTACTACCTCCACCTCCGATACAAACTTCAATCATAGATCTTTACAAGAATTCGAATGTCACTTAGCCAACTCTACGTCAATACTACATCTCCCTAAGCCATTGGTTTCGTCTGCTTTTATATCCGAATGACGTGCAGTCCCGTGTAGCTTCATTTACATAAATACACATGACAAGTTTAAATTTATTAGCTTACAGAGTAATTCACTCATGTCATCCTCTTCACAATTAATTTATAAATCAAACAAAACATCGATACAGACCATTCTTACATTTGCATATCTGCTCAGTGGTAAAATTAGTTAGATGAGATGATGTCATTAGCCGGGACAGCTCGTCCTCTGGAAGAGCTGTCCCGGCTAATGACACGTGATTGCTAACTATTATGACAGAGAATGTGTAAGTCAACTCTTAAAATAAAATATATGATGTTAGATAATAACGAAAATAAAAATAAATAATAGAAGTGCATAATAAAATAAAACAGGACAGGTCAGAGTTAACTTCCTCACAAGTATAGTTTTAAGTGCCACCATAGTGTGATGGGTTTGCCATTTGATTAACATAAGGTGTTATCAGAAAGTTGTGGGTTTGAGTCTCATCTTTTTAAGATTTTTTTCTTTATTGAAACTGAAATGGATTATTGTACAATGTATTTTTATTAATGAAAAATTGAAAATGCATTAATGAATATTTGTTGTTCCTCCATTAATTAAATGCCCATATTTAAATCGATGATTCGCATCAAAGTTTATTGAAGACAAACCTTCATTTTAAATATCAATAAAATATTTCTCTCTACCTCAATAACGAAAGCGTATATTTGTAGAAATGTAGGGTTCATAAAATGTGTGCATTGTAAAACAATATTCTGTTTTGTATGTTTTTATAATGAGTATCATCCGAATAGATGCACACCAGTCAGAGATCAGTGTGATTCCTAATGAGAAATAATAATAATATCTATTTTTAACTAAAATAAATATTTTGTGTAAAAAAATTTTATTTATTAATTACATTCCTTTATGTGTGTGTTTAATATTTGTGATAGAAATTTTAAAAGACATAACAAAAAGTAAATAATCATAAAATACAGTGAAACCCCGATTTTGAAACTTTTCGGGGACCGGCCCGAAAAGTCGAACCCTCTTTTAAAGAGAGAGTATATTTACATTTTACATGATTCTGCGAATTATATCCGATGCTTTTCTTTGTAATTCATCACAAATGCTATTTAATTTCCTTAAATAATTTATATAAGTTTGGAATTTTAAGAAAGCCCTTAATTAGGAATTAAGTCTTTTGATTAAATCCAATTTAAAGTTATACAGTGAAACCCCGCTCGTGCGTTCCCGTATCATACGACTTTCCCGCTTTAAACGTTTTCTTACAACCACTCCTTGTTAACCAAGTACGTCGTTATCCGAGGCCGTCGTTAACCAAGATACCACTGTATAGATTTTCTTACAACCACTCCTTGTTAACCAAGTCCGTCGTTAACCAAGATACCACTGTATAGATATTTTTTTTTTATCTTGAGGAAATAGAGATGAGTTCAACAATTAAATCTAGAAGAATATTTAATGATAAGAATCGGGAATGAATCGGAAATTAGGAATTAAGTCTTTTGATTAAATCCAATTTAAAGTTATATTTGAATTTAAAAAATAAAAATAATACTACAATGGGAACAATCTGTCAAAATATTTAATGGCTTGGATATATAGGATATATTTATATACAGATATATAATAAAACAAACATGCAGTCTGAGGTTATTGTACCTCTCACTCTTTGAAAATTCCATTAAGAGTTATTAAATGGAGAGTATATCTCTCTTTAAAAGAGAGATATATACTCTCTCTTTTAAAGAGAGAGTATATTTACATTTTACATCATTCTGCGAATTATATCCGATGCTTTTCTTTGTAATCTTCACAAATGCTATTTAATTTCCTTAAATAATTTATATAAGTTTGGAATTTTAAGAAAGCCCAAAAGTAAAACTTAAAAATCTGAGATTATAGTGACTAATTATGGTAACAGAATGAAAAATAATGCTTGAAAAATTGCCATCACGTTTATAAAATGACTTTGCAAAGTTCTTAAAATTAGTCATATCATCAGCTGCTAAACCAATTGTTCAAATGTTGAATGCTGCTAACTTGTTAGTAATTTTGTATTTCACTTAAGATATGTGAAATTTGTATTTCTATCACACGATAAATACATGGAATCTTAGCATTACTTTGGCAATGCTGATAATTTAAATAAAAATAAAACTATATAGAAAAGAATCAAAAGAAAATAGATTATTCTATATTTTTCTTATATGGTCACTCTATGCATTGGTAAAAGAATAAGAAGACAAAATTTTGGATGAAGAAAGTTATATTTCGATTCTAGATTCTTTTTTCTTAGGCTGATCTGGTCACCTTGTTGGCCTCGTTAAATGTGTGATGGATGGTTGTCCTTACACAAGTACAGCATTATGTTAGTAAGACAGTAGATCGCCATTAGATAATACCAACTCTTGTCTAATGATATCCATACTTGATTAATGCATTGCATTTCTCTTTCCGGTGAGATATGTTTGTAAAAATATATAATGTTCCAAAAATATCACCTCTCATGCTGTCAAAAAATAATAAAAAAGAGAAAACGACAGTGAGAGATTTTATAATGCAATTCATAATTGATATAAAACAATATTGAATAACGGGTGTAAAAGTGATATAAATGCTTAAAATATTGATAATAAAATTAAACTTTTATAAAATACCGTTAGTTTCGAAGTAAATTAAGGTTTATAAGATCGTGACCAAAACTGACACAGAAAACCAAATTCGAGGGAATTTGAGGGCGAATTCTCATTTTCTTTACATTATTCTGCTGTCTTCTATTTGGTGTTTTCATAAATTAATAACATTTAAACTAATTAATAAGTTGTGAAATTAGATAGATTTAGAATCTTTCCAGGACTATTTTTATTGAAATGATCTATAATCAATTTAAGGAAATTTTATCAAAAATGATATTATTTTATTGTAGTGATACTATATGCATTACCCTATCAAGGATTTGCCAATTTAAAACTGTAAATTATCATATAATGTAAAAAGAACTAATCGTGAAAAGGAAAAGTCCATTTGATACATTTAAGTTAGTTTTGGCAAGTTTTTTATTTTATAAATATTTACTGTAGATATAAATGCTCTAAGGAAAATTTTTATGAAATATTATGCAAACATTATTAAGAAATTTTCTGACTGAAGCAACAGTCTTTATTTTATATTCGAAATTTGATGTAGTCTGAATATTTTTAACTAAAATTTTTAAAACATGATATTATAGTAAATGCTCTTGCACAGGAGTCCTTTTTATCAACCATCCTATCAAACAGCATAAAACCAAAACAGATAACAAGGCTGCAGTTTCTCAAACGAATTACTAAACCAATTTTTATTATTATGTATGCGTTTTAACCTTCTTAATAATTATTAGAATAGTTATTAAGTATTATAATGAGTAGATTTTTTAATTATAAAATATATAAAAATTTTAATATGATACGATAGTGTTTTTGCCGACGGTTAGGAAATTTAGAGATGGAATTCCGTCGATGATCGTGCCAACAGAATATCAGAAATATACTTTAGCATTCACATCCGAAATTGATAATAATAATAATAATTAATACAAAAATTTACAAAATTTAGTAATTACCAATATATGGACACGCAACATATAAATGAGTTGCAAATTATGAGCAAAACTTATATTTATGCGTAATGGCAAATTAAAGTTCATTGCTTAGCAACAATGCCATCGATACACTGAATATAGCGATACTGTTTAAAACGTCTAAGGATTTTTAACTGCAATAATGTTATCCATAAATCCTCATCCGTGTTATCAAAGGAACTGAAATCAATTTAAAAAAATCCTTAGATCAACTATAATAAACAAAAAACTAATATATTGTGATATTTATAATAATGTTTTATAATTGCTTCAGAAATAATTGAAAGAATGCTAATAATAAATGTAGGAAGTAAAATATTTTGTAATTTTATGTTATCCATGCAATATAAACCTGAAATGTTGTTTCTCGACAAAAAATATTCTTTGCATATGCAATAGCTTTCTTGTAATATAAATGAAAGGATAAAAGCAAAAATTTCCAATATCTCTCCATATTGAACAGTTTAAATCTTCCAGGCTATCGAATGACACAGAAAACCAAATTCGAGGGAATTTGAGGGCGAATTCTCATTTTCTTTACATTATTGCAATTTAAAAGCTAGGCAAATTCAATTATTATCTCTACAGTAATTTATGCAGGTTTGCAAATTTTATTTTTGTAAAATTTCAAATAAATATACCAGAAACCCGTTAGTCTTACTTGTCTAATGATATCCATACTTGATTAATGCACTGCATTTCTCTTTCCGGTGAGATATGTTTGTAAAAATATATAATGTTCCAAAAATATCACCTCTCATGCTGTCAAAAAATAATAAAAAAGAGAAAACGACAATGAGAGATTTTATAACTATCATATAATGCAATTCATAATTGATATAAAACAATATTGAATAACGGGTGTAAAAGTGATATAAATGCTTAAAATATTGATAATAAAATTAAACTTTTATAAAATACCGTTAGTTTCGAAGTAAATTAAGGTTTATAAGATCGTTCTGCTGTCTTCTATTTGGTGTTTTCATAAATTAATAACATTTAAACTAATTAATAAGTTGTGAAATTAGATAGATTTAGAATCTTTCCAGGACTATTTTTATTGAAATGATCTATAATCAATTTAAGGAAATTTTAGGCAAATTCAATTATTATCTCTACAGTAATTTATGCAGATTTGCAAATTTTATTTTTGTAAAATTTCAAATAAATATACCAGAAACCCGTTAGTCTTTACTTTAAAGATTAAATTCTGTGACATACTCTATGGTTTTTCATATTTACGATGGGTTGAGAGGTCAGAGGTATAGTCAAAGTTGGAAGGATTAATAATAATTAATCCTTCCAACTTTCGATGAATGAATTTTTAATAAACTCGAACATCCCAGAATCATAATTATATATAAGGAGTGATTAAGTCTATTAGACATTTTTTCCAGTTATTAAAAGATCAACTATCGCAGCCATGTTGACAAAATCGAAGGATAGGTAAGAGATCTTATATCTTTAATATTACTGCTTCCTAAAATGTGAATCTAAAGTTTGGTTTATAGGAGGCAAATATTTATGATGTAGGATGTATTGAAATTTTAAAGCTTAGAAACGTATGATGCATAGTATTTATATCTGAATGGTGTAAAGATTAAGTATGCGAGTTTCTGGTGCGAATATTGTTAGAACTGGTAGCATTAAAACATTTTCAGACCGAAAATGTAACCAACTATAACGTAAAACCGTAATCAAATATCTGAATACATTTTCGACCACACTTTTAACATCAGAAGAGGAAAAATGTTTCGCCAAAACTGATTAAATTAGTGTTAAGCCATCATAAAGTTTTTAGATCATGCATAAGAAATTCTGTTATTCGTAACACAAAATATTAAATTTAATCATTAAATCATTATTTTATTATGGGTTTTACAAGAAGATTAATTGGAGAGAAAGTTAATATTCTAACGAATGTGACCATTGCAATTCAATGAAAGTACTCATTAATGTAGTATTTATATTATAAATTTAAAAAAGAGTAAAATATAAATTTTTTTTTCAAAAACGCTTTAAATAATACGATTTCTTTAAAAATAAGGGTTATTGGCATTGTTGTAATTTTTCAAAATACTCATTTTTAATAAAAAAAAATATTATTACTCAAAAAAGTTTAAATTAACTTTTAAAAACTAGTATGAATTGAACCCCTTCAATGATTCAGTAGTCAACATAGGCCGTGGCACAACATAAATTTAAAATTTGAAGTTGATTTAAATTCGAAATTTTATTCGTTTTGAGAAATAAACAAAATGTGTATTTGTATCAACCACTGAAATTGCGTAATAACTAATGAAATTACTTCAATATTTGAAAAATAAGAGAAAAAATTATCTTTCACACCCTAAGATTCAGAAATATCGAAATTGAAGATCAGCAGATGGGCGTTGCTCGTCACTTCAGAACATAAGCTTACTTTTTTACTCATTTCCATCTGCAAAATATATAGTTTGAACTTATTTTGTAAGAAATAAATTTTTAGATCGAAAGTTCACTCTAACGCTGATTTAACCAAAACTACTGTACTTTACAGTTATAACTGAGTGGATCTATCGGTAATATTTCATCTAAAAAACAGAACGGTTCTTAGAAACCAAGCATATTTTATTTAATTTCTTATTAAATGACTTACGCTTTGACTCATTTAATAAAAAATTAAACGTAATTTTATTATGAAAACGTGAGAATTTCTAATTAATCTCTACAAACAATTTAATCAAAAAAGCTTAATGTTTTTAATATAACTGAGTGAATCTACTCTAATATTTTAGAAACAGTCTGAAAATTAACAGTTAACTGCAAATAATAATAATATCTAATGTTAAGAATTCATAATAGACGAATCTAATTTATTTAGATTTGCAGCCATAGTTCAGGGCGTTGCCAGGGAATTTCAGGAGCATAATTTTCTCCTATATGTATATGACTTATTGTCACGGCATAGTATTGGCATATATAGATGATTTCTGACATCTATGTATGCCAAAACTAGATGATGTCATTATGTCATCATGATATCATGTAGGTACGACACCTTTGGGATTCTATATTAACTAAATACTGTTTCGACCAAAATACAAATATTTCAATCTATAAGTTATATATATATGACATAAACTTTTTTTAACGAGAATGGATTTAAGTTTACGAAATGTTACGATATTTCGTTTAATAGTATTTATTTATATGATACTATTGATTTATTGTTAATGGGCCAGATGCTCAAATAAACTCTCTAGCTGGTTGTGTAAATGAATCTGATTGAGCAAACGATCCAGTTGCATTAAAAATTCTCAATTTTTCATCAACTGGAATATTTTTAAAATAATCGAAAATTATTTTTTCGAAAAAAGAAAAAATAATAATAATCTCAATCGTGCAGGCGGGTAAGAATGCGTACCAACCAAATGATTCCAATTTTTCATCAACTGGAATATTTTTAAAATAATTGAAAATTATTTTTTCGAAAAAAGAAAAAAATAATAATAATCTCAATCGTGCAGGCGGGTAAGAATGCGTACCAACCAAATGATGGAATGCAACTATAAATTTGCTTAAAAATCTATATTTTAAGGAAGAACTGTTTTAAGGAAATACTGAGATAGACACAACAAGTCTTACACAATAGCCAAAAAAAATCATGTTTTGGCTTAATTCGCCATACTTTTAACAGCCTTTTATTTACTTTGATAGAAGCATAAAACATAACTAGATGTTGAATGAATATTTAAACTTTTATTAAATGAAAATAGGTTATAAGTATGGAAAATATACTATTTACTAGTGAATTAAACAACACTTAATGAATTAAACAATGAGCAGTAAACAATTTTTACACATAACTCATGCCACAAAGCCACCAAGACGTACACATTTCAGCGCATTCTTATCCCATCACTTTGCGCACACTTTTGGTAACTGTGTAGTTAATTTATAAATCGGTTGTTACACTTAAATTCAATCTGGTGACTCCAAATCGGTTCATGCCACTCTACTATTACATCTAATATTTCATTTTGATGTCATTTTTATAAATTCCTTCAGATTTACTCATAGCTCGATGAAAAATCTTAAATCGAAAACTTAACTTATATGAGTTTACCTATAAAACACTTTACTTTTTTATATAAGAAATTTATACAGTTAGGTCAACGTGCGTATCATCCTTTTATAATGGAGGCATGCAAATTGATTCATCAAGTGTTATTATCTATGAAGAACTTAAGCGCGAATTTTTATTCTCCCTTTTTTTATACTAGACTGTTGCACAGGAAACCATGGTTAATATTGTATATAATAAAACTAATATGACATATAATGTTTGTGATAACAACCTTATATCGACGAGTCAGATATGACACCTTTTGAGTTGTGTGAGTCATCAAACAATTATTTTCTTCGAACCTAAATACTATTAAAGTTTTAAAATCTAAATGAAAATCCCTGTGTTACACCACATCGCGTGTCGCGCCAATGTGTGTGACGCATAAACTTTAAAAAATTAAATACGATACCCATCACACTATATAATTTTCGATGCGAAATTCTACATGGGAAAACTTTAAAACGACTCGACACAATTGAAAATTTTTTATCACAGTCAGATGCATGAAAACACTACCGTACGTGACTGTGATCTCAATTTAAGACCGAAAAGTGCATATCATTTCTAGTTATGAAAAGATGAACGTATTTAAACGTTTTTCTTACATAATTAATAATATCTGGTATAGATTTAGAATAAGAACTTATTCATTACGAATGGACTAACGAATGGCGTGCGACAGGCGATGCGGTGTTGCACGCTCGATAAAATGTGTAATGTTTGAAGAGCTTGCAAATAATCTTAAAATCAGATATAATATACATTCACTCAGCTTCATTTAAGTATGTATGTAATGCTCAAATGTTTTTTTATTTATTTTATCATTACAGAAGATGATTTTTCAGAGCTAATTTTATCATTATTATTAGCAGTGACTAAATTTCTCATTCAAGTCCAATTCTACTGAAAAATTTTTCTCTAAGTTAGCTATATAACACATAAATCTGAGAATGTGTAGAGAACAATAATTAAATCTGATATTTTTGATCGATAGTAATTTTTATGATTTACATTTATAGTAAGAAACTAAGTAATGTTCCAACGAGTGTTAACCTTCTGATGATTGGGCACATATCTTTTATATTAATTTTAATTAAATAAAAATATTTATATATAAAAATAAAATCGTGAGAAATTCATTGAAATTTGTAGAAAATATGCTTTAATTCCTAAGAAGACGGAATGAGAAAATTATCAACATTCAATAAGAGCACTGGCTATAATTCTAGAAAAAATATTTTCATAGTAAACTTTCGATTATCCGGGTTGCGGATTAACCGAGGTTATCTGCAGCCCTGAAGTAATGTTTAATTATAGATGTTTTTACTTTAAATGCGACAATTGAAATATTTTAAACGAATTTAGATAATTGGCGGTCAAAATTAGAATCAAAATAAATTACAAATATTAAAACAATTTGTTCAAATAAACAAATTTTTTTTTCTTTTTTTTTAAATAAATAATAGAATATTTGAATATATGTATATGCAGTAAATAATTTATTTATTGTTATTAAACGCATATTGCCCATAATTCCAATTTCTTTTGAGTATTTTGCGGATCATCCAAGAAATCAGTTATCTGGGTAAAAATTAATTTCTCTGCTACATCAGTTAATCAGGAATCTACTGTATTTCATTTTTATGTTCAACTTCTCTGTATCGAAAATGCATTTCGACTGTTGTGTCAACCTTCATCAGTTGGTTCGTTGAAATGTTCAGATACACGTTATAAAAAATGTCAGTCAGTCAGTCATTGAAATTTGTTCTAAACAATGTTGTAATCAGATTTTAAAAAAATGTATATCAAAATCGTTGAGTATTACGCTTGCTTGCACATTTCCACCCTTCATTAAATTTGTGCAGTCTAGCCTGTTATGATTTGCAGATAAATCGCATATCTTTTCTGCACCACTCGTCTGAAAACCAATAGAGCAGAAAGTCTGATTTCTAAATTGTCGCGCATTGGTTATTCAAAGGATGATTATCATCTAGAAAATCTCGAATTTTTTCCTGATGGTTTGAATGGCGATTAAAACGATTGTAGTATGAGCGGAAATAATTACAACGATGAAAACTATTCTAAACCGATAAATATATAGCAGACATTTTTTTATATTATGTGTCTTTGTCGAATTTAAAATTACATATTCGAGAGAATGTTAAAAATACATGACTATATAAATTAAATATGAAGAAAAATTTAATGCGATAAAAGATAAATATCTAAAGAATATTTTCCTCGTTTTTTCAAGTATTATTGAAAAATAATCTAACTTTTTATTTATAAAATCATACAATGAGTAAATTTAATGAAAATTCTATGTGATTTGCATAGTTTTATACATTAGAATTATTGATTTTCGTGGTTCTAAGATAGATATGATTAAAATTTTTTTATAACATTGATTATTATGTGTGTGTTGTCAATAATGATAAAAGATTCATATACAAATGTGTAACATATAATATTTAATTTATATACATTAAATATTATTAAATCATTTGAATGAATAATTTTTTCAATCAAATCAAAATAAATTTCATCAATTATTGTAAAATATTATTCAAAACACAATAAAAAATATAGACTATAAAAAAGATGACTTTCATCGTTTAAAAATAAATAATTGATATTTATATTTTGATCATTATAAAGTTATTGTTATATTCTACTATACAGTGATTTTTTTATTATGAGAATATTTGTTTAAATATATTATTGACTCGAAATAGTTCGAATTAAATATATTGCGATTTTTGTTGTTGTAAATCGAAACTTTTTTTCACAATAAAATACACTTTATTGCTAGATAAATCACGAACTACATTCGTACGTATTTTGAGTTGCAGATAAATTTGTATTCACATCGGGAGTGAGGACGTAGGGTAGATGATTGATGGTAGTTTTAACTGACTTATAATCAATTAAAGATTCTAAACTGTCATTGCGCATTAGGGATGACTCTCGATGCGTTTTTGGACTGGAAGAACATATAAATGAATAATCTTCGTCGTTTTGATCTGGATTCAAAGGCAACTGAATGAATCCGTCACTGTTCATTCGTGGATATTCACTGACATCACTATCAGAGAAAGTGTAAGAATGCCCTATTTCGTCTTTATCTATTCGACATTTGCTTTTGTATAATAGAAAAACCGTAAATAACGTTATAATACTTCCGAGAGTGGCTGCTATTCTCACACCTGTCATGGCATCGTAAGTCTGGTAATATTCGTTCGCTAATCGTGCTCTTTCTTCTCTCGTCAAGTGTCTGGTCGTTGATTCTGTGCTGCTACCTTCTGAATTCGAGCCATTTTCACGAGATCTTCCATTATTACTGCTTATATTATACTCCATCACTAAAGTTCATGTTTCTCTTCCTGCCAATAAAAAAGAAAACAAATTAATAATCGCCTTGATTTTAAGAATATTTTATTATTAACTATTAATATGTGGAAATTCAATAAATTTCAATGATTTCTTCATATCAATATAACAAACAGAAGTCTAATAGAATATTTAAACAATTTGAAAAGAAGCAACTTATTTTTATACAAGAGATTAAGAATAAGATATTTATAGAAAATGCTGCAAGGCAGATGAATGAAACTTCTAGCTGTCTTTAGATGTTACTTCATTATAAATAATCTGCTGCTTAGACGTAAGCAGTATGGTCGAAAAACATCGTATTTAGAAACTTTACATCTAAGAAAAATGCACGCAATTATTTTAACATTAACTTAATTGTGTTATCTTTAATAATGATCATAAATTTAAGGCTTAATTGAGATTTTCAATATATTCTTACCTAATTAATATCATATCCTTTTAATAAACAATAGACATCATTCTGTGTTTTTGAAATGGAAATGAAATCAATTTTAGTAAAGGAAACTTAATAACGAAACTTTTGATTGACGTGGACAACATTTAACAGACGAAATACGTATGTAATCCGGAAGTACCTATCAAAACGTAATATAAATTTTAAAGAAATGAAAGCTGACATTTAAGAAACAGCCAGTCAGCAAGGAAGGACAGTCCTGAAAAGAAAGCTTCTTTCATCTGCCTGAATATCGATCGTTCTCCAAATATCTCCTAGCAACAAGACAAGAGTCAAACATTTCAGATTGCATCAACAGGTGAAGATGAAGACGAATTCCAATTTTGTTTAATTTGTACAATATTACTAATTAATTTAAATACAGTTATTTCACGATTTATTAATTAAATATATTAATGTACAAGACTTGCTGTAAAATAATAAAAATTTTTAAAAATTAATTTTAATATAAAGATTATAAATTAAAACAGAAAAAAAATAAGTGAATAGATCAAAATATAGAAAACATTATAAACAGATTACTTTTTATGCAACAATACAAAATCTGGAGCGAGAAAATTTTCATTATATACAGTATTTTAAGAAATATCACGATAAATTTTCCATACTAGTAATCCAATTATGTATTCTATATCCAAAATATTTGAGAGAAATGTTGGATATAGAACACATAATTTGATATTTGTAATTTTAATTTATACTTATAATCACATATCCATGTTATAAATAATTTTTTAATAATTTAGTTATATAGCCATAAAATAATTTTTCCAAACTTAAGGATTTTGCAAAATCATTTTATTTTAAAGAATAATATCTATTAAATGATTATCAATTTATTGCAGATTGAGTCTGTTATGCTTGAAAATAGAACAAAAGTGGATCTATTGAATAAGATTTAGGCAATGAATCTATTTAAAACTGAAAGATTCATCTAGTACGTATTTTAGGCAATGTAAATCATTTTCTCGAATCTCAAAGTTTCCTATAAATATAATCTACGGTACATTAGATGTAGATGTCAATATTAGACGCAAATTTATATACAAACCCCCCTCTGTTTTTTGTACTGCAATTTTCAAGATTTATATAACTTTGGCCCTCTAAATACTAGATATTTAATTTCATTCATTATTCTATCTTTACTAAAACTTAACAAACTATAAGATTAGTGTAACAAAACTTCTGATCCTCAACTTTTTCGCAAAATCACATCCCACAATTCCAATTTTTAAAAATCAATGATAAGAAATTTTTTTAAAGATCAATTGTCTTTTTATTATTGTGAAGTAGAATAAGAGAATTTACAATTTTTACTTGTTAATTAATCTTATTTTCCGTTTTTAATTTTTTATTTTTAATATTGGAACTTTAAAGATACAAAAAAAAAAAAAATTGCTGATGTATTAGCTTATTTTGAATACAAAATTTTTATAATACATTCCTCCTTAGTCTAGAATAAATCGGAAAACATAAGAAAATCTTGAATCTATAGAATATGCTTTTCCTTTTATGAAATGCCCTAGTACAGCCAGACGACTCAATTTTGGAGGATATTAATGATATCAGGCACGATCTGTGAACAAGTTTGAATGATGTATAGGAATACATCATTCAAACAGACAGATGCACACAATTTTAAGTGTTTGTTTTCAAACTCATAAGATACTCTATACACATTCAAATTTTTAATATGATTACTATGGAATTAACAATTCTTTTTTCGAAAATTATGATGTCACAGAAATCGAAAAAATGCCTAGAAATTATAAAAAACGAGAAAACCAAAATATTTTCTTTGTTGCCAAAATTGCACTTCATTTATTGACTATCAAGAAAATTATCACTTCGATCGGATGGCCTATATTTTCAAAATTATAAATCATCGAACAAATAATAAAGAGAAATAAAGAGAATGCCACTATACAATATATCCATGCAGAAAAAAAATATTATTTCAAGGATATTTTTTTATGTCCGTTTAACCTGTTTATCTTCGTCTTTCCATATTACTTTTATGCGATCTCTTAGATGCACAAATTACCTTTTATGAGATGAAATATTCAATATATCGATTAGAAAATATAAAGCAACAAGATTTAACGAACTAACAACCTATTAATTCACTCTCTTCCGGACTCCGCCCACTCACGTCTTATTTTAATTATTCAATATTATTTATAATAAACATAAAATATTCGATGAATGAAAAAACATTACCATCAATGCTATCTAAAGAAAAAACATAAAATGTCTAAATTACCATCAATTTAGAAAACAAATTGGGAGATTTTTCTCTTTTAATACTACCTAAGGGTAAAAAAATATATATGGATGGTAAAAAATCATCCCCAGAGAAAGAAGAGTTTTCGCTAAGATTAAATGAATTAATCATAATGTTTTTATTTAAATGGATTAGTTCAAATTGTATTACAAAAAATACAAAAATTTTATTATGCACTTATTGCTCTTGTCAACTATAATTATTTTTAATTGCTTGCAACTGTGTAGAAAGACAAAATTTCAATTTATCTGTATTATTATTTATTATTTTAATACTCGCTGATATCTTACGTCAACTAATGATTCTAAAGCTGTTTTATAAAAGGAATATTATATGTTAAAAAATATTTTGTAATTTTACATAGACTCCAGATCAACAAAAATTCTAGATCTAAACAAAAATTGGGAATTCAATGATGTCTGGAATAATGAAAAAACTGCTTCTATAGAATTAACATAAAAAGAAGATTATGATAAATAAAGAAAAAAAAGTTTAAAATAAGAATTTTATCTAAAACTTCCATTACAGGATAAAAAAGAAAAGACAAAAATTTTTTTGTCGCAATTGAGATTTTAAGCAACCTTAAGAATTTGGTGGTAGCATCATATTCTATGCTTCTTTGCAGTTATATTCTATTGTTCAGTGAATTTTCTATGCTAAAAGAGGAAAAGCGAAAATCGATCCAAGTAGATCAGCAACACCTTGATAATCATTTATAATTGTACTATTATATTCGAGAATAAAAATGGGATGAGATGTTCTGTTCCTGTTAATCTACGGATCATATTTCAAACTATCCCGGACTTGTAGAGGACGTGATGTTATGCATATTCTTAGACAACTTTACAAAGTTATTGATTTGTTTAGAGCAAAATGGAATAAAATAATATTGTTACAGTATCCTTAATGCTATTAAATTACATAAATTTAACTTTGTTTCCCTTAACAGAATATGATCTTACCATCAAATCCTTAAGGTTGCTTTAAAGCTCAGTGTGACAAAGATTCTGGTCTTCAACAAGCAAACAGGAAAAACTTGTTTGTTCATCATAGTCTCCTGTTTTGATGATCCGTAAGATCATTTTTTAACTAGTCGCATGAATTTTTTTATAAATCAAACAAAAGTAAAATTGCTTTTAAGTTTTTAAGCAAAATAGAGACTTCCAATAAAAATTTTGGATTTATACGCATATTATAGGTAAAACTTACCATCTTCACCCCAAATTTTCACTTCTTCGTCAAAATTTTTAGTTTATGTTTATCATTATTATAATTAATTATCGGAATAATCAATTATCTTGGTTACTATAAAATATTTTCATATGAATCCGGTTTTAAACATCAATTTTTTGCAAAAACTAAAATTTTCATAATGAAACCTAAGCTTTGCTTAGAGAAAAAAATCAATAGCCACAACACAAATTGTATGTACTCTTTCTAATGAATGCAAAAAGCGATCGGATCATAATTTCTCAATTATAATCCGATCGCTTTTGAACCCTGGAGGACAGGTTTGGTTTTTCCTGTAACAAGAATGTTTAGTTTCACTATACCTAGGGCCAAAACTTTCGTTGTATGATATTCTCTATCATCCATCCAAATATACGTAATTCAGGGCCCCACACCTGTACTTTTAGGAGAGTTCGGCCCTGGCTTGTTGACCCATCCTTCAACCTATTGGTTGATTCTATCATGGGTATTGGCTAGCCTGTGATGAGTTCTAAAAGTAGCTCCCGCCAAAAGTATCCCATATATGATTCGACGGTTTAATTCAAATTAATCTAATCAGAATATATATATATACATACAAAATTTCAAGATTCTATCTTTACTGTACTAGAAACGTCATAATTGAAAGGGAAAAAAATGTTTAACAAAAAAATTCTTATAGTTGATCATATTATGGCAAGGAACTGACGTGCATGTTATGATATCACTTAGTCTTATGAAGATTCATCCGTCATTCCTTATAATAACTTTCTCTATAACTTAAAATCTCCATCATATTAAAATTAAGATAACAAAAAATCGGCTTTTAACTACTAATTCAATTATTCTTTAAAAATAGAATATTGTTTTAATACTGAAATATAATAAGTTTTTATTCAAGTTCTTTTCAAAAATGAATAATCTATGCTAAAGACTGCAATTTAATTTTATATCGTTATTCATTTTCATAAACAGGGGCATTAATTTTAAAATAAGCATAAATCTGCACAATTTAAGCTTATTTTAAAGGCTTTTACGGTGGTCTTTTTCATAAAAAATATTCTACTACTTAGTTATTACAAATATGCAATATTGCTAGAATAGAGACTATCCCTTAGACATAGTTCAAATTGTATAAATACTTAAGTCAAACTGCATTTTTACTTTTAAATTAGTACTATACTGTATTAATATAAACCATTTTAATAAAGGACACAGGACAATTAACGTAGCTATTTTTCATATTTAAACTGGATATATACCGTTTGTATCATGATTTATAATAATAGCTATCAGAAATTTTTTCTTCTTTCTATCAAAACCTAAGCTCGAAATCATAAAAATGGATCTTTTTTTTATTTATATTTTTGTTCAGGAATATTTTAAATTTAAAAAAGACTATCTCTTCTGAAAAAAATATTATGTATAGGGGAAGGAGGGGGAATGACGATCACTTAAGGGAAAATGGTTATAAATCAAAGGAATTTTATATTAGTACTATTAGTACTATATGTATTAATATAAACCATTTTAATAAAGGACACAGGACAATTAACGTAGCTATTTTTCATATTTAAACTGGATATATACCGTTTGTATCATGATTTATAATAATAGCTATCAGAAATTTTTTCTTCTTTCTATCAAAACCTAAGCTCGAAATCATAAAAATGGATCTTTTTTTTATTTATATTTTTGTTCAGGAATATTTTAAATTTAAAAAAGACTATCTCTTCTGAAAAAAATATTATGTATAGGGGAAGGAGGGGGAATGACGATCACTTAAGGGAAAATGGTTATAAATCAAAGGAATTGTATTGTATGAACATAAAACCACATATGTGATATTAAGATCTTTAATACAAAATAAATACACCTTAATCGTATTAGGAAATAAGTTAGTAACAAGAATGTAAACCTTACACTGGAAAAGTGATATTGACCGGAATTTCACAACCAAGGTGGGAAATTCCGATCAGGTAGTGGGGTAATAGCGGTCATAACTGCTTTCATCTTCTTTACTTATGAAGATCACATACATAATCAGTTGCTGTTTCCCATCCGCTACAGAGAGAATGGGCCCATCTTCCACAACGAACACATCGATACCATAGTTCACCACCTTTTCCTATTTCTCCGCAAACTAAACAAACATTCGCATCAAAATATGAAAGGTCAAATGAATCTTCATCATCATATGCAATAACATCAGAATCTTCACTTTCTGACGTTTCGAATGAGATATTCCTGCGTGTGGCCACTTTCTTCGTAGAAAAGCTTAATTTACTTGGTTTAGACTTTGTTTTTTAGGCCTAAACCTTTCCTCTGATGGGGTAATGGCGATCAAACAGACAAGCTGATCGGTATTCCCCCACTGTCGTCCATTTTTATGTTTCTTCCCGGCATGCAAAATTTGGTCCCAATCATATCGTACGAACTAACCTTTATAAAGCAGACAATCTCTTCCTTTCTATGATATAATTAATCAAATCATTAATAGATACAAATTATAACTTATCGTTAGTTGAACACCCACAGAAAAATAGAACAAAACTTCGTTGAAAGATAAAACCCAAGCAGCACAAATAACCTAACTCGAGCAGATCAAATAACATAGCTTTTATGAGGTTTGTACTTCTCCCCACAGTGGAGCACGTTCCGCAACTTTTAAAAAGAAGCAGTAACTGAAAAACTCACATGATAGGCATTAGCCGCTGATCATCATTCCCCCTCCTTCCCCTATAGAAGATTTCTTAACTTATTTATAAAACATGTTTCAGAAGTTTAAAAATAACTGCCTTTTGTTGCACTTTCTGGATTTACTGTATTGAATGAAGTTGACTGATATATAAAATTGGATTTACTGTTATATCATTAAACAAATAAAATTTAAAACAGAAAAAATAGGGTACGAATATATTAGAATACAATTGCCGTATTAGCTACAATTGTATAGTATTCTGAACATATATTTTTATTTTAAATAATAATAAATAATATAATTTGACTTCAACGATTAACGTTTATTCTCCTTCTATAATATAAAAATTCGCAAAACATTCTTGAAAAGTTTAGGAGAGATTGATAATTATCTCGAAGTTTATTATTTGTATTTTTGACGTTTTATAATCGTTGTGAATCTAAATTTTGCTATTTATTAAAGAAAAATATTGATTCAATATTAAATTATTTAATCTCTTAATTTTTCCTTTTTTATTTAAAATGCCAAAAATATGAATTATCTAGATTTATCAGTTTTTCCAAAAATATAACAGGATTATTAAATAATTTAATAATATAAAGTCTTTATTCTCAGGATTTTTATTCTTTAGTTCTTTTTTTTACGTTTATATCCGTACAAACGTACAATATTTAAATGATATTAATTTAAAATATAGTTCTTTAATACATTTTTCGGAAAAGTTGGTACTCTCCAGACAAAAATTCTGACAGCCTTAACTTAACTAATTCTGTATATGATATCATTTAAAGTAAGTATCTATTTTAACAATATTATTATTACATTAACATAAATTAGCTTAAATTTTTTAATGCTATAATTCTGAGAAATTAAAGTAAAGAATTTCCATTAATTAACATCGAAATTTACATTATTATGCAAAGGTTATCATTTTTGTACGATTAATGCAAACTCATATGGACTAGTTAAAAGCATTTTCTTTCAATTAATGATGCCGAAAATAAATGTTATTAAAATTCAAAAGAAATTAGCATTCAAACCAATACAGAAAATGAACTTAAAAAATGCTTGTAATATTTTTCTAAATTTACAAAATTCTGATATAAATGCATTTTTTCTTATGATATTCATTAAATAGGGTACTTTTTCCTATATAAAAAATATTTGAATTTAAAAGTAAAAATTTATTTTCTGTTGCCATATAAAATGTTTGCATACCAAAAATTTAGAAAATCAAACTGAAATAATTTATTTTTCAAATTAATTACGTCAAAATATGAGATAATTAGTTTTCTTAATACTTTGGATTTTCCACTGGTCAAAATTTCAAAAGTATTCTTTGTAAATAATAATTCTACGGGTCTATCAAGATGACAAAAAATTTAATATGATTTAAGTAGTTTTCATCTTTATTATTACAACAAAATTAAAATGCGATTAACCTAAATTTAAGTAAATGCTTAGAATTTTCTATCAGCAACAAAAAATTCAAACTCTTAACAATTTATGCAAGCTTATATACCTTATAAAAATAATGTACGATTTTGTTAATAATATAGATAAATATTTTTCTATTGAAAATAAAATTTTTTAATTTCATCGATGAGTTCCATTTCTCAACTATTGTATTGATCATAGTAAAAATTTATAAAACTTTTTTAAAGCCAAGTATCAAGTTATATTTAATTACATTTCAGACAGAAAATCAACTTGCATTCTCATCTAATATATATCAATGTTTTTGCTTATCCATTCAATAGAACGTAGTTATTTGCATAAAATTATTTTAGATAAGTAGTAACCATGGATGTTCGGTAGTAACGTAGCCACTTAGATAAAATCATCTCACAAGTCAGACAATAATCTTTTTAATGTCGTGTATTGAAAATAAAGTGTTAGATACAATTCAAAAAGTTATAACATTATTATACTTAAATTTTTGGAAAATGTAAATATTGGGTTGTAACACAAATAATTTCGGTTGAATTAAAAATTTTTATGCATTAAAAAAAATATGTTTGCATTTAATCAATTATATAATCACTATTGTTATTAATGACAATTTCCATTTTATGCCTTCTTAATAAAAGTTTTTATCTTTCAATACTAAAAGTCTTGAATGAAAGAATTGATTACTTCATTGTTATTGAACTTTTTCCCATTTAATGCATTTTGTAATGATCTAAACAGGTGATAATCGGATGGCACAAGATTCAAAGAGTATACTGGATGTGATAATACTGACCATTCCAGCTCCAAAATTTTCTCCTGAATGATTTTAGTTTAAAGTCATCCAGGAGAAAATTTACTGAATAATGAGGGCAATGATATTTTTCAAAATTTACAGAAAAAAGATTATATTATATATTATATTCAGGGTCGGATTAAGATCCTTTCAGGCCCATAGGCATAAAAATTTTTAAAACAAATTATAAAATTGTTCAATAATTTTTAGCATGCTTTTTGGGCTCTTTAGAATAAAGTCGTTCAGATGAAAATTTTGAAGCTTGAATGGTCAGTATTACCGCTTCCAGCATACTCTTCAGATCTTGTGCCATCCGATTATCGCTTGTTTAGATCATTACATATACATTAAATGGGAAAAAATTCAATAACAATGAAGTAATCAATTCTTTCATCCGAGACTTTTTGTATCGAAAGATAAAAAGTTTTATTCAGAAGGCATTCATCAATTGCCTATAAATGGAAAAATGTCATTAATAATAAGAGGCTATAATTGATTAAATGTAAGCCTATTTCTTTTTTAATGAATAATTTTTTTTAATACAACCGAAATTATTTGTTACAACCCAATAACTTTATATTTAAAGATTTTGTTCTTATAAATGAAATATTAATAAATAAATTAATTTCTTTTAGTATTAAATATTAATTATTTTATATAATATGCTTTTTAACATAAATAATTTCGGTTGAATTAAAAATTTTTATTCATTAAAAGAAAATATGTTTGCATTTAATCAATTATATAATCACCATTGTTATTAATGACAATTTCCATTTTATAGGCAATTAATGAATGCCTTCTTAATAAAAGTTTTTATCTTTCAATACTAAAAGTCTTGAATGAAAGAATTGATTACTTCATTGTTATTGAACTTTTTCCCATTTAATGCATTTTGTAATGATCTAAACAGGTGATAATCGGATGGCACAAGATTCAAAGAGTATACTGGATGTGATAATACTGACCATTCCAGCTCCAAAATTTTCTCCTGAATGATTTTAGTTTAAAGTCATCCAGGAGAAAATTTACTGAATAATGAGGGCAATGATATTTTTCAAAATTTACAGAAAAAAGATTATATTATATATTATATTCAGGGTCGGATTAAGATCCTTTCAGGCCCATAGGCATAAAAATTTTTAAAACAAATTATAAAATTGTTCAATAATTTTTTTTTTATACATTTTTCATATTTTAACTTATTAAATTTTCATAATTTAATAAGTGAAAATTTGTGATTTAAAAATTTTTGATTTAGAAATATATTATTATAATGTATATATTTATCATTTTATTTTTTCTAAATAATTATCAGTTTTTAAATAAATTTTACAATTAATTAATTTATAGCAATTAAATGGACCAAGAAACAATTATGAAGTAGCCATGGCACAGTTTGATCAATTATTAAATTGTAAAACATTTATCCTTGCTTTCATAGAATGTTTAGAAGAGCAGAAATCATTTACTATACGTGATAAGTAAGTTTTCATAATTTTAAATTTAATGTTTTGCATAGTATTTGTAAAATTAATGGGTCATATTGCAATTAAATACAGAAATATTTTAATTTTTATAAAGATTTTGTTCCATAACGAATAAAGAGCACTAATTGGTGTTACAGGCAGTTGATATTTTGTTTTATCTGATTTTATTCCATAAAATCTTTCTTTAACTGATTCCAATTTTTCTATTACATTTATATTTATATTTATATATATATATATATATGTTGGGATTTGTGAATATATAGAGATAAATTCACAAGAACTATGGAAACAGGACTATTATTGAATCACAAAACATATAAAAAATATTTATTACTTTCTTTTTAGTGTAGAATATAAATGCTATTAATATTTTTAATAAAAATTAAATTTCTTATGTGGAATAAAAGAAAGTTATTTGTTTTTAATTGGTTTTGGAACGTAACTCTCCTTTTGCAATCTCATATAACACAGTTTCACACACAGTGTTTTTCAGTAACCTATCTACCATGTTATAAAAGGAATACCTGTATGTATAAATAAAATAAGTAACGTTTATAAACAAATATATATTTTTTAATTAATCCTTTGACTGCCATGGACACATAAATGCATTCAGCTAAAGATATTGGTGTGAACTATGGACACATATATATGTTAACAATTGTTTCTTTGATTTTTGTATTTTTCAATAAAAATACAAAAATCAATATTATTGATGAGTTCAAGATAGTCACATACAGGGCCACCAAGAGGGGTGACATCCGTGACTTTTGTCATGGGCCCGACCATTGGGCCTGAAGTGTCACATAATGTGTCCGATAGTTTGCAGACTGCTGAAAGAGCATCTAAAGCAGTCATACCAAAATAAACTTTTTTATATATAACATAGTATGATGTATGTGGAATTTTGAATTTATTGTTTGCCTTTTTAAAATAAATGCTTAATGTTTTATATGGCTTTTTTAATTAAGCCAAAGTGATGCACTTTTTTAAGTGGGGCCTGGACCACAGACTTGTCATAGGCCTGAAAATTTCTCTCGGTGGCCCTGGTCACATATATTTAATTTGTTTATCAATGATAAAATAAATAAAAAATTTACTTGTATCCGAAGCACTTTCTGTTTGACAGAATGCTGCTACTTTCAACAAATGACAAACTTGATGGCAGTAACATTGCAAAATAATATAATTATGATATATATGTCATAATGGAGAGATTTTTGTCTTTTCGTTTTGGACAAATTAAATCAATATATGAAAATACACAAAAGAGGTTAAATTAATACTTATTTTACTAAATATTTAACTGCTTATACTCTTATACAAATATAATCACACTTTAATGCACTATTAGCAGTAGAGACATCTTATCTTAAAACTCTTTTAATTATAACAAACGTTTTCGACTAATTACAGTCATCTTCAGGTTAATACACACTCTTACCAAAACATAAACATTCTATAACCTAGGTTATAGAATGTTTATGTTTTGGTAAGAGTGTGTATTAACCTGAAGATGACTGTAATTAGTCGAAAACGTTTGTTATAATTAAAACATTTTTTAAGTTAAGATGTCTCTACTGCTAATAGTGCATAAGTGTGATTATATTGTATTAAATTAATACTTATTTAAGAAAATTAAAAGGAACTTTAAAAACATCAATAATTTTGTCAAACGAGGTGCAAAATAAAATTGATTCATTCTCTCAAAAATAAACAAAAGATAAACAATACTATGGCAGGTAAATTAATTATTTGTGCAAAAATAAAAAAACTATCTGATGAATTATCAGATAGTTTTTTTTATTTTTGAGCAGATTTTTGGAATATTTTTAAGTGATCCAATCATTTTTAAATTCTCTGCATATTTATCCAAGAAAAATCAGGATTATAAACTAATTATTGCAATTGGCTTTATCTTCATCCAAGAAAAATCAGGATTATAAACTAATTATTGCAATTGGCTTTATCTTCATCAATTATCAGTAATAACAGTAGAATCTTCGATAACATTCCTGGTAAGAACAGAATTATTGATTCACTTATTGGATATCATATCATTTTAAAAAATACTCACCTGTTATTCTGCAAATTCTACTTATAACCTATTTCCTATTGCTAAGACTCTTCTGGCCTTATATTTATGTGTAAAAATGTGAGTTTCATCTACTTTAGTCATAAATCCAAGATCAAATAATATCCTTCTATTATTTTTTAAACTACGAAACTTTTTCAATATTTTCTGGTAACATTCACATATAGTATGCATACTTAATTCTAATTAAAAAAGATTCACCTACTTAATTTATTTGAGTCATTGATTTTTGAGTACTTAGAAAATATTAGTTAAGAATACATTGGAATCTATAAAAGTAGTGTTAATTTAAATAGAAAATTTTTCTCCCATGTTCAAGCGATGGGATAAAATTGATTCATTCACATTCAATTTTTCCAAGAAAATTTTTTCTTTTTGTGGATCTATTTTTTGCTAATAAAAATACATTGTACAATAATCCATTTCAGTTTCGATAAAAAAAATTCTTAAAAAGACAAGACTCGAACCTGCAACCTTTCGATAACACCTTATGTTAATCGAACAGCAAACCCATCGTGCTATGGCAGCACTTATTAAAATGTTAATATCAATCAGTATATAACATACTAGCATACCCGTGCCCGGCGTTGCTCGGGCAATTCATGGTGTGTTACTTAAGTTTCTCTTTCTCTTAAATTATAACCTTTTAGATGATCTTTCCCGTACAGATACATTTTCTATTTGAAATATGTGTCTTTTCAAATGTTCACTTCTTTATCTTTCTTTCTCTATTAGAATTCTGTCGATTTGCTCAATCTTCTAATATTTCATTTTCCAGAGTTAAACGCATTCGTTTAGCACCGGGAGTTAATTCACCTAAAGTGTTCTTTCTTTTTCGTAGCATTATGAAATTTATACAACTGTACGATATACAAAAATGTTATATCAAAACACGTGAAACAACAGTTATAATCTCGAACCAAGAATATCAAGAAATACGTGAATTAGTCTCAAATACAGATTCTTCTTCATAATAAAAACTTACATGAAAAAATAAAATAATCAGTGATTGAAAAAGATGATAGATTAAATAATAAATCAGTAGTAGCATAAATAATTCGATAATTTTTATAAAATTCTGTTGTTGTAAGTTAAATTGTTCCGTTGCTATGGCAATGACGGTTTCGTTTCTCTACACGTGGTAATGATAGTGACAATCTTAAGGGGCATTAGAAATAACAGTTATAGTCTCGAACCAAGAGCATCGAAAAATACGTGAATTAATCTCAAATGCAGATTATTCTACTTAATAAAAACTTACAATAATGAAAATCACGAAATAAAATAATCATTGATTAAAAAAAGGTAATAGATTAAATAATAAATCAGTAGCAGCATAAATAATTCAATAATTTTTATAAAATTGTATTATTGTAAGTCAAATTGTTGCGTTGCTATGGCAATGACGGTTCGTTTCTCTACACGTGGTAATGATAGTGACAATCTTAGGCTGAATTTCCTAATGCCCGTTATCTTGCCTTATAATTGAACATACAGGCACAGGTATTTAGATTTATATATATTATATATAATATAATATAGATTAGATATCTCTAATAATCATATCTGCGAATAATACGTGGTCGTTAAGCCTAACCAAAGTTTAACATAAGTACCACGTGGTCACTAAGCCTAATCAAAGTTTAACTTAAGTATATTAGGCTAAATAAAGTAATGTAAGCTATAATCAATAGAAAATTAGAAAAATATTTAAAAAATACCTTAAAAACCTTTTAATATGAAAGCTTAAGTTCAATAATTTAACGAAATAATATACAGTTCAATACTCGATATCCGCCATTAAAAGCAGTCTCATTGGGTTATAATGGTCACGTTCAAGAATCACATGTTCATTATGATCCAATGAGACTGCTCAGTTACTAAGCAGACGATCTTAGTAATCTAATGATATCGGTCAGCTAACATGTCATGTGGTCACTGTAACCCAATGAGGTGGTTCAAATAACGTCGATCTTCCATCTTTGATCTTTATCTAGTAATTTATGCCAATTATAATTAAAAAAACAAATTTCTAATAATCAATACCTATCTTAAGGCCTCCCTGCCTAAATCCCCTAACGGACAAAAGTTGTTTCATAACAATCCATTCAGCCGTTCTCGTGTTATAAGTGTACACGTGCGCTCAGGCATTTCAGATTTATAATACGTATAGATAAAACTTTAAATCCCCTTTTCTTGGGAATGCTTGAGAAGTGTGTTGTATTACTTTACCATGGGTTTGTGGGAGGGAAGTACTACAACATATGTAAAAATTGGCAAAATTGGAGGGAGCCATGTTTAGCATTCCTCTTGTAAGTAAATCAGTAAATTGATGACATTGAATTAAGAAAATATGGAATTTACTGTTTTTAATCAAAATAGAATGAAAAATAATCATCTTTGTATAAAACTTTGAGCAATAGTTATTTTATATTAAATTTTACAAAACTTATAAGTGAATATAAAGTACTTTATTCATAGTAGAACATTATTGCATTTTATTTATTTTTCATTAGCAGTTTAACTGTGACAAATAACTTCTTCACAAGCAATACAATTAAACTTACTTATATATTGATTTGGTGGAAATACCCTTTGTTCAAAGTTGAGGAGGGCCATGTTTGGCACTCTCTTTGTTAGATAATTTTTTCCTTCTTTCTGTATTTGATAACTCAAGTACAGAGAGAGAATTATTCAAATTTTATTGTATATCTAGAATAAAAATATCTTCAAAACCCAATTATAAAGCATTGTTCATTAAAAATATCAACAATACAAAAAAGTATGTGCTTTATATAGTATTCCACCTTCTGAAAAAATTAATTTCAAGATGTCCTGTAGTGGAAGTCTGCTATCTTGTTTACAGTTTTAACTTTGTTTATAGATTTACAATTATTTTTTCAGTACCGTTTGAATTTCCATATATTTATATAATAATTAATCTAATTCTTTAATTCTGACATTAAACAAACAAAATTCATTTTTATAAAACAAATTCCTGAGAAAATCTTATTTAATTTTATAAACCACTAAAGTTTATTTTAATGTTTTATAAAATTTATATATAAATTTTGAAAATATTTAAATTTGAAAATATTTAATTATTACAAATAAATTCAATATTTTTATAGATGACTGTATTTTCTTAGATAATAATATGCACTTCATTGATTTCATACAGTATAAAGTTTCCACTGTTTGCTACATGGAAAAATAATGTATTGATAAAATGTTATTTCACAGTTAAAATATGAAATATCATTTTTAGCCTACTTTCTGAGGAAAAAAGAGGCTTATAAACACGACTGGATTATCTATTTAGCATAACAGACATGCACCCAAGCAGATTAAAATTAAAAATAAACAGTATGAATTGTAAAGATTAAAATTATTGAATAATTTTATAATTTAAAAAATTTTTGTGACTACAGCTCTCAAAGATTCTTAATTCAGCCCTACTTATAAGCAAGCATGTTGTTTGTGTATCCTTACTAATAATTTTTGAAATTAGTATATTTCCATGAAATTTGGTAGCAGTGTTCTGCCATCAATGGTCACTTTGATGTAGAACACTGCCAGAAATTTTGATAAAATTAAATGCAATCCCATAGGATTCAATTTAATTTTATCAAAAAAAATTTTTCTTTTAACAATTGCATTCTTAAATTACATCTTTCACTTCAATTCTAAATTCTAAAAATGTCTCTAGAGCAGAGTTTCTCAAACTATGGGTCGCGACCCCAAATGGGGTCACAAAGCAAAATGCTGGGGTCGCAAAAATTAAATTCAAACACTTGAATTTCAGTTTAATGGGGTCGCAAAAATTAAATTCAAATACTTGAATTTCAGTTTATAAGGGTCGCAAAAATTAAATTCAAATACTTGAATTTCAGTTTATATGTAAGGAGTCGCAAAAATTAAATTCAAATACTTGAATTTCAGTTTATATGTAATTACAAAAATTAAATTCAAATACTTGAATTTCAGTTTATATGTAATTTCCACAAATGTCCAATATCTAACATATGACAACATATGTATTTTCAATGTAGTTGGCTGATTGTGTTTTAAATGTATGACAACATATGTATTTTCAGTGTAGTTGGCTGATTGTGTTCTTATGACAACATATGAATTTTCAGTGTAGTTGGCTGATTGTGTTCATCTGAAGTAAATGATTTATATACTTATATGTTTTATTCCATATTTAATACTTTGCCCAATATTTAACGTATGACAACACATGAATTTTCAGTGTAGTTGGTTGATTGTGTTCATCTTAATAAGTGTGTTATAAATTTTCAGTGTAGTTGGTTGATTGTGTTCATCTTAATAAGTGTGTAAATATACTTGTACGTTTTATTTCATATTTAATACCTGGGGTCGCGAAAAGCTAGTAATGAAAAATGGGGTCATGAATGAAAAAAGTTTGAGAAGCGCTCGTAATAAAAAATGGGGTCACGAAAAATCTCATAATGAAAAATGGGGTCGTGAATGAAATGGGGTCATGCATGAAAAAAGTTTGAGAAGCGCTGATCTAGCAGAGCTAGTAATGAAAAATGGGGTCATGAATGAAAAAAGTTTGAGAAGCGCTCGTAATAAAAAATGGGGTCACGAAAAATCTCATAATGAAAAATGGGGTCGTGAATTAGGGTCGCGAAAAATCTCGTAATGAAAAATGGGGTCGTGAAGGAAAAAAGTTTGACACGAATGAAAAAAGTTTGAGAAACGCTGCTCTAGAGAATAGAATTTTCTAAAGCCATGGCATTATAATATTTATTTATAATAGTACTTACTGGATAATTTCCTTGAGGCATGCCATAAGGTGAGGTACCATAAGGATTACTTCCTGGTGGCACTGGTGGAGTACCATAAGGATTACTTCCTGGAGGTAGAGGTGGAGCACCATAAGGATTAGGTTGATAAGGTAAACCTGATTGTGTAGGATATGGCTGTTGTCCATAAGGAGTAGGTGATGGAGGATTTGGAACTGAATAAGCAGGTGGACAGGATGGTGATGTCTAAAATAAATACAATTTTGAAATTTTATTGAGTTATTAGCTTTTTATGCTTTTATTTTTAATCTGTTATGTGCTATATTATATTGTATTAATATTTCAGAATGAGTGGTAAACCTGTGGCAAGCTGGCAAATTTTTTGTCATGCAAAAATTGGAGTTGATATATTATTTAAAATGTAGATTGGCACACACAGGATAGTTTTGCCAATTTTGGCAAAACTATCCTGTGCAAGCCAATTTGCTTATTGCAAGCCAATTTTGGCATGCATTCTTATAAAGATTTGTTACCTCTGTTCTAGAATAAACTATTATTGTCAAGCATCATTAGCCAAAGAACATTGGTATATAGGCAGATTATGTATTTTTCTAAATCATTAATTTCTGATGAAAATTTAGAATTAACAAAAACACAAAAATGATCCTAATGAAAAAGTCTGTGTATACAGAAAATATTTCAAAAAACAATTGGCCAGATCCATATCATTTTTGAGTTATATGCACTTCATCCATCCTATATTCTATAAAAATAAAGTATTTATACAAGCATGAATATTATAGTTCATATTTATGTATATTTTTTTTATTACTCTCTTAGTTACAAATTCATTGGAAAAAATGTATATATTTCTTAAATTAATAGTATCTTAATATAGTTTTTAAAAATTTGTTTTTTAGAAATACTTTTTTTTAATACTTACACAGCTCACATAACAAGATACATTGACAATATATGTATTATATAGAAAACAAATCATAAGACTATTGAAATTGTGCAATCTAACAGATGAGAGTTTAGATCTACATTTAAAAGTTGAACAAATTGAAGAAAGAACCTTTCATTTTTAATGTGTACTTGTAACCATAGAAAATGGAGAATATTACACAAATATCTAGAGAAAACCAACACACTTCTGTTATTATACTAGCATGTCCCAAGATCCAATGAAATACAAAATAGCATCATTTAGAATGCTCTTCTATAGCTACACACATTGTATGAAACAAGAAGATAGAGACAGAGTACTGCTACATAATTATACAAGGTCATAAGTTTGGTTATAAATATAAAACTGTGAGGAAGTTAACTCTGACCTGTCCTATTTAATTTTATTATACACTTATATTATTTAACGTTATTTTCATTATTATCTAATGTATTATATTTTAGTTTAAGAGTTGACTTACTTCCACATTCCCCGTTGTAGTAGTTAGCTATCACGATTTATGGAATTGGAAACCGTCCTCCGGAAGAGCTGTCCCAGCTAATGATGTCATCTAATCTGAATACGTTTACTACTGATCCGATATGAGAATATAATAATGATCTCGTATTGATGTTTTGTTCATATATAATTAAATTATAAAGAGGTTTTTATGAATTGATAACTCTAAGCTAATAAATTTAAACTTGTTATGTGTATTTATGTAAATGAAGCAACATGGGACAGTACGTCAGTCGATATAAAAGCTGACGCAACCAATGACTCAAAGATGTGTTGTATCAACATAAGGTTGGCTAAGTGACATTGGAATTCTTGTGAAGGTCTATGATTGTTTGAAGTTTGTATTGGTGGTGGAGGTAGTAGATTTAATTAGTATTTAAGATTTGTTCTTGTGAATAGTTGTTTTGATAATTGAGTTGGATTAAAAAAGTTTTGTTGATTAATTGATTGTTGCTTTGTTGATATTTGATTTGGATTAAACAAGTTTTGTTGATTAATTGATTGTTTGCTTTATTATAGTTAATAAAGCATTTAAAACACTTTTTTTGAAAGTGTTTTTGAGTCTAATATATTTATATTTTCTTATTATCTAACTTTGTTTTGAGTCTAATAAATTTATATTTTTTGTTATTTAACTTGTTTGTATTAATTTATTTCGTGTAAGTTCTAACATTGTCCTGTTGTTTTCAATCTAACATTTTATTCGTTACTTGTAGTTGTTAAGTTTCTGGTTTTGTTTTGTCAGTTAAACGTTAATTGTTGTTAGATTATTTTGCAGTTAATTATATTTAAGTTAGAGTTTAGAAAAAGACCTGAGCTCAGGCCGAACTCTGGATTGCAGAGTCATTAGAACCCTTAGGTTTAGTTGTAATTAATAGTATTGATATTCGTTAAAATTTGCGACTTTGCAATTAGCGCTCGAACAGAGACCATATATAATAATGAAAGCCATATATAATAATGTTATTAAATCAATGGACAATGTATATATATTGGCATCATTGCAAGATAGCAGTTGACCCTGCCAAGACCAATGGTCATATCCTCTTGAATATGATCCAATATTAGACAAAATTGTAAAAAAAAAAATTGCCAACCCCAACCCATGCTGGCATATTTATAAAAGGAAAAAAATACCATCTTTGCAAGTTTAAGAAATGATAAAGATCCAGTGAACAACATGAGAAGGTCAGAAGTATATGCGATCCCAATGTATAGTGATAACTCAGATCACAAACATCTCGGTCCACGAACACCATTTGCAAACAAATTTTGCTTCGCTTCATGAACAATGCTTTGGTTCACGAACACACACGAACACACACGAACACACACACACACACACACACACACACACACGACTTTCAGTGCACAGCCTCACCCCCAGTAGCAACCCAGTTCACCCAGCTCATGTGGATACAGTAGAGTCCAAACAACAAGTATCAATATTTTAGTTTTTCTTTATTTATTTAAATTTATCCCTTATTATGGCTCCCAAAAAAAATTAAAAGTGTTAGTCAAGGTGGTGTTAAGAATCCTAAATACATATTATTGATACAAAGGAAATTGTTATAACTAAACATGAAAATGGCGTTCATGTTTCGGATCTCGCCAAGGAGTACCACATGGCGAAATCAACGATCTGCACTATTCTAAAGAATAAAGATACGCTGAAGAAAGTTGATGTATCTAAAGGAGTGACTAGGTTAACAAACCATAGGCCTCAAGTGTTACAAGAAGTAGAGAAATTGTTGTTAGTTTAGATTAATAAAAAGGGAATTAAGGGAGGTAGCGTGAGCAAGGCTTTGATATGTGCGAAGGCTTTACAGGTTCATCAATATTTATTGGCGAACCAGCTCAAATACAAGTGATACTGAATCTAGGACAAAAACGTATTATTTGGATTTACATTAATTGCAAAGGGAAAAATTGATTTCGGATTTGAACTTTTCCGATCATGAACAGGGTCAAGGAATGGATTATGTCAGTGAACCGAGGTATCACTGTATAACAATACTCTACGAACTACAAGCAGTATACAGATAGGACAAAAAGGGTTTAAACATTAGAATTCAAGAACATAAAATGGATATAAGAACCAGTAAGTTAAGTAACACCTTGGCTACTAAATAATATAAAATGGTCACTGTTTGTTGCTCACCCCGCAATACGGGGGGCCCCGAGGCCCCCCCGTATCGCGGGGCCTCAACTCACCCTGAAGAAAATACCTCTAAAAAAACAATCAATCAATCCCCAATAATTTCGATTTTAACGCAGAACAGTTAAACCTATTTAACGCAGGGAATCGGTGTTCGTTAGCTGGAACTCTAAAACTTAAGTTAGCGCTAATTTACAATTTATGTATTATTAATTTTTTTTATTTCTATTTATGTTATAAATTTCACAGGATGTTAATCTCAAATTAGGAATGTTGATACCTAGTCTGATCTATCAAAACACAAATGGGGATAAATTTAATCTTTTCTTTAATAATATCTAATTTATCGTATTAATCTTAATATTCACCAAATTATAAAATAAATTATATATTCAAATAAATTTCAACGAAAGTTTCGTAATACAATTTATAAAAGAAATTCAAAGATATTTTTTTAATGAATAGTTATATTTTATCTAATAATTACCACGACATATATTTTCTACAGGAACAAGTAATAATTTATAATTTAATAAGTGGAATAACTAGCAAATACGAAAAAAAGCAGAATATTAAAATTGCTTAGAAGAAATGTCTTCTATTTTACATCACATATCGAAATTATTCAAGGAAAGAGAGAAGAGTGGTTTTTGGTAGTCTTTTTTTTTGGTCCATTTATTTGATAAAACAATTATTTTTTTAAGATTTCTGCTCTATTAATTTTAAATTTATTCGAAGATTTAATTTGAAATTATAATTTTTTTAAACAGAATGAAAATTTAAGTATTAGTCTATATAAGTAATCAAATTATTCAAAATATTTCTCTAATAGTGTCAAAACTTCATTTATTTGTGAAAATGCATAACAGAATATGCATTTTTTGCTTTAATTATTTTAATAATTATATTTATAATAAAATGGAAGTTTTAGCTAGTTTCGATAAAAACTAATTATTTTGTCTCTCTTCTTCCTCTTATTCTCTCAGTTGGTTGAATATCTGAAAAACAACTCAAAAACACACACGAATATTGAAAGATTTAATTTTATTAGCAAAGTTATTAATTAACAGCAAATTAATTTCGAAGTTCTATCGAATTTTGTTCCAAATTTTTAGGAAATTCTAGAAAGAACTAAATACTTCCTTATAGATCAAATATTTTAGAATAACTAACCGTATGATATTAAAAAGTATATTTTTGAAATAACTTTCAATGAAATAAATTTTTAATTCATAAAATATATCATATAGCCTGGTGATTTTTATTTTAAAAAATAAAAATCAAATTTGATTCATGTTTAATCAAATTTCATAATTTTTAAGATATTGACTTTTCATTTATTTTCTTTTTAAATAAGTTAAAATCGATATTTTGTAAAACTATTAATTGAATATGAATGATGTATTCATTTGAAAATTAAGTTATGTTAAATTTAAAAATAGAAAAAATGATGATAAAAGATATGTTTTTATTATTGATCTTGCTGATAAATTTCGACAGAAAAGTATCTTATCCATATTGACAAATTTGTATGCAGGGGTTTAATATGTTTAAGGCAATTTTGATTCTGAATATCTACGAAACAATGCTTTTTCTTGTCCATTTCTCTCAGCTATGCATATTTTGACTTAATTTTCGTGAATGTTTTTGACATTTTCATAATAAAACAGCGAATTAATCGAATTCATTTAATATGTAATTTTTCATAATCATTTGATGCTAATAAATAATCTTGTTTGTGTTAATTGTATTTATATCGTAAGTTTGCAGAATGTTTTACAAATGTCATTTTACATTGCAGAGATCATGTAAAAATATTAATTACAGTTCTGTATTTGTATAATAGTATGGAATACTCTAATGAATCATTTGGGAATAGTATAAAAAACTTGAAAAACTTATTGGAACATAAAAATGCTCTAGCAACGATTTTTTAATTAAAAAAAGACTATATTGTTATTACCATCAACAAATACTTTACTCTCTACTTATACTTTTATTTAACTGAAATCAAAACGAAAGATTAAATTTACGCCTAAATTTTGATGATATAAAATTATAAATTGATAATATAATCTATTTATATTAAACGTTTGTGGACCACTTATGTATGATGTTTGTCCGGTCGAATTTACGTACTGTACATCTAGGATCTAGAAAGCTGAAATTTAAGATATTATAGAGAGACTACTGAACTGGTTTGCAAAAATCAGACAACCAGGAATTTTACTCCGAAAGGAATCTAAATTTCATATGTTTAGCTTACAGAAACATTAAAAAATTGTTATTTATTGATAATTTGAATATTTAATGCGAAGAAAAATATCTATTCATATATTGGTTTAAAAAATTATATTTAAAAATAGGTCAATAAAAGTAGTATCCCCAAATTTGATGGATATATAATATTAGTCCTATTTTGATGAAAGTCAGTATCTAGGGGATTTTTGGGATTATAGATTTCAAATGTGGATAGATCTTTCCAAATTCAAAATGGTGGCCTGAAATTCAATGAATATTTTAATTTAGTCCGAATTTGTTATTTTGCTGGTCGGACTGACCATCTGGAAACGCTGTTGCTTTCCATCCAGATAACCTGGAACCGAATCCAGATACCATCTCTTGGAAAAAATTTTCATTTCACTGATATGAGCATTCTATGGTAGGGTTTCAATTAGTCTACTTAATAATCAGAAGATTGAGAAATAACATAATTTATTGACAAAAAAAGTTATAGAACCAAACTGCGTAACTCTTCTCATTGCTTGGAAAGATATGATTCACATTTGCCTATTTGCAGACAGGCTTAGGCCTACATACTAGTAGTTAAAATAATATTCACTTAAAATATTAATTATCATTTTTATCACTTCAATAAAAAAAAATTGAAAAATCAAAAATACAACTGAGAATAATTATGAAAAAATGCAATCGAACAAATATTATAATATTCATTATTTAAGTTATTTTATCATGGGACTCTGACGATAGAAAGTTTTATTAAACTTTTTAATCAAATTTATCTTTTTTTGAAATTATTTACATAAATAATAAATGTAAAGCTATTATTTATGTAAACAATTTCAAAACAGAAAAATTTGATTCAAAAAATGAATATACAGTATTTATAAAATTTTTATTTTCAATCAAAGCATAAATTAATTTTTAGTTTATCGACTAAGGAAAATTAAAAATTTATGTAAAAATGATCTTAATTTTAAAATATTGTATCTTAGTATTATTAAGAAATTTATATCTGTTGACATGGGATAATAACTTAAATAACTTTTGTTTGAAAACATATATTTTATTCTTATGATTTTTATAATAATATTACAATAAAAAATTTCAGTTTCAAATTAAAAAATTCATTTATAATATGAATTTTTCATTCATTCAATCCATTCATTTATGATATGCATTTTAATTTCTTTTGTTTCACAAATTTATATATAATTTTTTGAAACGAAATAATCTCTTAAAAATAATCTTCATGATAAAAGTCTAAATATTTTGATAAAAAAATTTATTTCATTCATATGAAGTTGAAATGGTTACCTTCTCATCAAACAGCTAAAGTGAGCCATTATAAAATCAACATAACCCAATTACATGAATTTTGATGAGAATGATAAATTAAAGGTAATGATTAATTTTTTAAAATGCTTGTATTAAACATTTAAACTAATTTTTTATTTGTATAAATTAATATGAAGATTATTTTTATCCTTATTAATAGGAAGATATAAACAGTCGAGAAAGTAAGCAATTATCTATTGACAAAGAACAAGATTTTAAATACAGGAATACCTCGATTATCGCGGTTTCGATTATTGCGATTCTCGATTTATCGCGGTTTATAATTTTATACCAAAATTCGAATTATCGCGGATGCGAGATATAGCCCACTACATATGCAACCAGAATTACATTTAGTTCGAGTCGCCACTCTCCAAGTAGCGCTTCGTTTTTATCCGATAGTGCCTGCTCACCATTCACCAGTAACTATCTACCTCTACTTGAAGCACATGTGGATATTTATTTCTCTTCTTATTTACCTCTACAGTGAATGCTAAAAGAAACAAGGATGATATCAAGGCTACAGCTATCAAGAAGAAACGTAGAGTGATCAACTTAGAAGATTAGCACGCTCAACACATTTCTTTTTTACCTTATAC